>ML102972.1:13346-49110 GCA_003697995.1 Taxidea taxus jeffersonii
GCCCCGAAACCACGTCCTGTGAATAACGACACTATACCATAAGGGGCATTCTTTTTTAAAAAAGTTGTGACTGGACCCCAGTTCAGCGTACAACTGTGGATGCTCACACTCTCTACTCTCATTCGGTATGCTCCTCAACTTACAGAGACATCATTAAATGCTCTGGTTTGACACCAAATACCCTCCGCTACTTTTAAGATTTATTATAAAACTGAGAAACTAGTACTGTGAAGCTTTGGGGAAGAGCTAGCTGAAAGAAATGTGCATGGTGGGACGCCTGGGTGGCTCAGTTGGTTAAGCAGCTGCCTTCGGCTCAGGTCATGATCCCAGCGTCCTGGGATCGAGTCCCACATTAGGCTCCTTGCTCGGCTGGGAGCCTGCTTCTCCCTCTGCCTCTGCCTGCCTCTCTGTGTGTGCTCGCTCTAACTAATAAATAAATAAGATCTTAAAAAAAAAAAAAAGAAATGTGCAATGTGCATGGTTTTTGTAACTGAGATTAACCACAGAGCAAGGAACTCAAGTGAATGGATTAAGTGTAACAGAATCACAGAAATGCCATGCAGGATGTTTAAAAAAATGCCTTCATTTTTACTTCAGTGCAATAAAAGCTATGGATATCACATTTTTTTAAAGTTTTGGACTATTTTCTTTTGGAAGATAGAAGGAGGCTGATGTTGGAGGAGTCAATATGAAAAATTATTTTTAAAAATTTAGTCTTGGGGCACCTGGGTGGCTCAGTGGATTAAAGCCTCTGCCTTCTGCTTGGGTCATGATCTCAGGGTCCTGGGATTGAGCCCCACGTGGGGCTCTCTGCTCGGCAGGGAGCCTGCTTCCCCCCCCCTTCTCTCTGCCTGCCTCTCTGCCTACTTATGATCTCTGTCTGTCAAATAAATAAAATTAAAAAAAAAATTTAGTCTAGCAATGGTATTTGCATTTCTCTTTCAAGATACACAGTATTTTAAATCTATTGTTGGCCAACATTTAAACCTTTTGATTGTTTCTATTGCCTGTGAGAGGGGGATCCTATGATAGTGCCCAAAGAACAGCACTTCCAAATGCTAATTTCCTTTCAATCCACATTAATAAATGTTCTTCTAAGAACGGTTATCTTATAAACTCAAAGGAGACTGTTCATTTACAAGTAGTTCTACACCTAAAAAATAAAAGTAAAACCATTCTTCCAGAGAAATAGAGTATCTTTCAAAGTGTGACAGGTAGGATCCAACAAAACATTATGTCCTGTCTTTTAAAAGAATGCTTATTCTCTAGCTAGATAGAACACTTGCTTAGACAAATGCTGGTCACTAGCCTGGACAAATTCATTACCTCAACCACTAAATCTGACACTTGAGAGATACGAGATGGTAGTAGACAGACTGAAGTAAGACAAATATAGAAAACTGTATTTTCCACGATGTCCAAAAAGACTCAACCACATCTGAAGTTTGCATACAAATTCTGTTGACCCAATGGTCTTTGACAGATGTGGCACCCATTCTACAGGGAGGGTTTCATCCATTAGAGACTGTGTAATCAATACGGTGAGTTGGAATCAGCATTAATTTAACGTAATGGGAAATATGATGACTATTTTTATGATGAACATTCCTTCTGTGAACCTGGTTTTAATTTTAAACATATATGCCTATATATTCACATATATGCCAGTTTGTATACTAAATCAACGGTAAATATGTTTACTAAGAGTTTGAGAAATAATGACTCTGTAGAATACAAATATTAAATTTTTTGTCTGGAAAATTTCAGATCCAAAGACAGTAATTTGTGTAACATTTTACCTGAAAATATATACATTTGGTGTGTCCTGATGAATCTTAATATAATCAAGATAGGATTAGAGGAAGGTGCTCTGATTCTCAAATGGGATTAACTGCTGCTAATAATATTGAGCATTATGCTAAACCAGGGACTTCCTAGACAATTTACATAAGTTATGTTATTTATCTCTCAATACACCTAATAAGTACAAATTAGTCTTCTGACTTTACACAGGAGAAAACCGGATCAGCGGTGGTAAGGTAGCTTCCCCCAGATCTCAGACAAGAAGCAGCAAGGCTGGGATGAATCCCATTATCCGGCTGTAGAGCTTAGCTAAATTACTCTCTACATAGCAGAATCAGAAAATACTTGTTTAAAATTAATGTTTCTGGGATTAGCTCCTTGGAAGTCACATTTGGAAAGTCTCAGATGAGAAGACCCCATGCAGAGAACAGTGACATTAGAAAAATGCCCAAGCGGGCACATCACAAGTTGCAAGGATTTCAAGCACCAGAATGAAATCAAAGTGAATATACTTCTTGGTGCAGGGAAAATTCTTGGAGGACTCCCAAGATGCACATTAAATTTGCAAAATTACAAAAAGGAATGTCCAGGCAGATTCTCTAGCAGCTTAGGACTGGTGTATTTTAAAATTTTTATCATTGTAGTTGGTCAAAGGTCGTGTTGGAAGAATTAAGATAACTTTACTCAGAATTCTAGCCTAACTGATGTCAGGATGGTGCTGTGAACTACTGTTTTAAAGAGAATCTAAAGATTTATGGAATAGTAAATTTTGCCATCTGCTGCCCTCCCCCCAAATCAAATCGACCCGCACACCTAATGAGAGACACACTCCAAGTATCTAACACATCACACTTAAAATTCGAAGTACAAAACAAATAGCTCATACAAAAGTGTGCAGGAAATTACTACCTTCTACACGTTGGCAAATCCGTGCTCTCCGAGAGAATTTCTGGGTAATTTTATAGGGAAATACAAATGTTGTATTACAACAGGAAAAGAGCATCTTCTTTATTTTTTATTTTAGAGTGAAAAGTCACATTAAAATCCTATTACAGGGGCGCCTGTGTGGCTCAGTGGGTTAAGCCTCTGCCTTCGGCTCACGTCATGATCTCAGGGTCCTGGGATCGAGTCCCGCATCGGGCTCTCTGCTCAGCGGGGAGTCTGCTTCCCTCTCTCTCTGCCTGCCTCTCTGCCTACTTGTGATCTCTCTCTCTGTGTCAAATAAATAAATAAAAATATTTTTAAAAAATCCTATTACAATGGCATAAAGGGTAGTTCAAATTCTGTCAGTCAGACCTAAGACTTTTTCCAATTTCTGATTCTCACGAGTTTCCATAAACTTTGTTGTATATCACATTTATGCCAACATGAAGATTCCCTTCCAAAGGATATGCAGGGAAACATATATCTACTCAATGTTATATTATAAAATTGAGAGTTCATTTACCATTCCAATACATTTTCTCAGGATGCTCCAGATGCTGAAGTCATTTCTGGAAAACATAGGGGAAGGCAAGCTTGTTCTGAAAGGAGAAAAGAAAAATAAATGGTTAATTTTAATGCCATTGGCACTAGGAAGGAAAAGCTATTGCCATTAATATGAACATCACAGGCACGTGGGTATGGATGCTGTAAAAATGTGCTCAGTTATGGACAGACAGGGTCCGTCTGGGGTTGTAGCCCTGATCACTGCTATGTTGGTCCTTGAGAAGTGTCACAGCAGATCCACTGGCCCTGTCTTCAGTGTTATTCTGATCCTGGTGATCCCAGCTCCTCCCACTGGATGTCCAGCTGTGTGTACCACCTCAGAGGTCCGTGTTCCTTCTGCGTGCTGGCCCACTGAAAATAACTGTTGTTGGGTTCACAACACACCTACCCTGTCTTGATACTTTATATATTATTTTACTTTAGCTGCTAAACAATGTAAACAATATGCCATCACAGGGCTTAGTTTAAGGTTTTTAAGAAATTAAGTGGAAAAAAGCAAATGAACTGCAAAGCCAAAGCCAAATTTATGCCTGGCATTATACATTAGTACTTCCCCAAAGACATTGGCATTGAACAAAATTTAGCATCTACAGAAGGAGCATTTTCAAAGGCCCTGCATGGGTTTGGAGGCATGGATGTCCATGGCAAAGGGTCTGTGGCCTGGTTAGGAACCTGTCAGGGGCTCAGGCATCCTGAAGTTGGGCCTGGCTGGCCAGAAGCCACCCCACTTTCACAAATCACAATGACGGTACTACCAAGGGGAGCAGTGAGAGGTACCCAGACCAACTTTCTGAAACGCTGTTAAGATAGTACATTCTTTCTGGTTATCTTACCTTATGGCAAGGGATGCTGGCTTAGCAGTTGCCATTTAAAACATACCTCTGTAACTAAAAATACTAAAGCAAATAGTAAGCAAAACAATTACCTTCTAAAGAACAATCACTCTGTAAACTAAATTAATTTCAATTGTAGAAGTTAATATAAGTTTTAAATAAAGAATATTTTAAAATCCTCCAGGGTAAAATTCTTCTGCTAATCTTTTTCTGTTTTAGAAACACACACTGCTCGTTTGGCAGATCTGTCATCGAACCCGTCTGCTGGATAAGTAGCCACAGATGGTATTTAAATCACATTCTCCACAGTCCAGGACTGTGAATCCCTGTGACATGAACACAGGAACCGAGGGACAGATTCCCTGCCATCATGTACCATTCACATGTACAATGAGGTCTTACAGATGTGTATTTGAGTCCACTTATATGTGGGTTTTAGCACAGTACTGTAAATGTATTTTCTCTTCCTTATGATTTTCTAAATAACATTTTGTTTTAGCTCACTGTATTGTAAGATATTATACATAATACGTATAATGTACAAAATATGTGTTAATTGATGGTTTTATGTATCTGTAAGGCTTCCCCACAATAGTAGGCTGTTAGGAGTTAAGTTTTTGACTCCCTGGGAGGTATAGTATTCAGGGGTCAACCATATTTTCTAGCCTTTGGCTATGAAAAAGTCAGCCAGAAATGGAACAGATGCTAGAATCTTTGTGAAGATGGAACGAGGAGGGCCTGTAATTCCTCCCAACCAACGGTTACGTTGAATGTACAGGTATGTATTACTATTTGGATTAAAGGCAAGAAAAATAAGAAATATTCTGGAAGCAAGAAGATAAAAGAAGATAAAAGACATCCAAGGCTTTTTTTTTTTAAAATTTTCAATTTTGAAATCATTACAGGACCACCAGCCAAGAATCCCACCTGGGAATATTCCACATTCATTTTTACCCACATATCTCATTATGATGTTTTAGGAAACTGCAGTAGTTACTCATTCACCTTGAGGTCAGATTATCTGCAATGTTATCTATTCTAGAGCACAACCAGAAAGCTGAGGTAAAAGGGATTGTGGGAATAGGCCATCACAAAGCCCAGGTATTTTTCTTGTGTAAGACACACAGAAGCGAACTCTTTCAGATCACACCCTGTGCAATAAACTCATCAAAGGCAGCAAGAGAAACACTGGCCTTCAGGACAAGTACACAATGTGGAAGTTGTAGCACAGTAAAAGACCTCAGGGTTGTTGACTGTAATCTGAGTCTAGAGCACGATAAGCCTGCCAAAAAGGCAGGTGCAATCTCAGACTGCCAAAAGAACAGTAGCTAGAACATTCCTAAGGACAACTCTGCAATGATCAGACCAGAGCCAGGATTTAGTCCCATGTGCCACTTTTAAAAGGAACCTTAACACTTCCACTCAGGAAGAATTATCAGAGGCTAGGCAAAGGTGTCTAGAAAACATTTCTTATAAGCAATGGATGAAGGCAATGTGCATTCCAGAAGAAACAAAAGAAACTGGAGGTCTGGGGAACAGTAGGCATGACAGAGGTCTTGGGGTTTTAGAGGAAAGGGCCAAGAATTAATAGCGGACCCACACCCCACCCTCCTAACAAGAGCCTTCCCTATGCACCTTTGACCGCTTCAGTATTCTTCACAGCACTGATCAACATGTGACATACCACTGTAGGCTCCTGAGTATTAACCACATCCCCCAAAATGTTATGCACACTCCCGGAGAACTCATGTTTCATCCACTGCTGATCCCTGTTGCCTAACACAAAGAAGGAGTTTAAGTAATTGTTGAATGAACTCTAGAATGTATAAGGCCTGTTAGCATGCATTAACTTTTTCATAAAGAACTTGATTTTGGGTGCCTGGGTGGCTCAGTGGGTTAAGGCCTCTGCTTTCCGCTGGGGTCGTGATTCCAGGGTCCTGGGATTAAGTCCCACCTCGGGCTCTCTGCTCAGCAGGGAGCCTGCTCCCTCGGCCCCGCCTCTCTGCCTACATGTGATCTGTCAAATAAATTTGTCAAATAAATAAAATCTTTAAAAAAAAAAAAAAAGAACTTGGTTTAATCTGTACTACTCAAGTGATGAGGACTAGAACCACTGGTGAAAGTTAGAGGATGCTGATATAAAAGTCTGTCTCACAGTTATAATACAAAATACAAAAATGATAAAGAAGAGATTCTTATTAGGTAAAGGTTTCAAACAGAGGCTGAATGATCCCTTTCTGTCATGGCCCAAAAAGGCATTCCTGCACTGGGTGGGAAGCTGATTTAGAAGAGCTAGGCCAGGGATGTCACTAAACATCCTCTAGGGACAAGATGGACCCCCCCCCCACACAAAGAATTATCAGCTTTAAATGTTAGTGGGGCCAAAGTTGAGAAACCTCCCATAGAAATATGAAAGCTTCATATACAAGTTTAAATTTTGCAGGGGCTACATTAAAAAAAAAGGAAAGAGAACAAGATAAATTTATTTTCATAATAAATTTCATTTGGGAGTGATGTCAGCATCATGGTGCTGTGAGTCATTCCTCTTCTGTCCCCTCTGTTTTACAACTAACTGGACATACATACCCTGGAAGGGGGAAAAGCAACAACGACAAAAGAAAACTATACAGCACCTTTGCACCGTGTTGGTACCAGGATGTCCAAGAAATGCATCCATCTGTGTTCCTTAAAGTGGGTGGACCAGACCATGCAAGAGGCAGGGGAGCTGGCAGTGGCGGCCAGGGATGGCAGCAAAGGCAGCGGCTGGGTCTGCAGTGAGCCAGCACAACCTTTCTGGCAGAGGAGGTAGAGGGGTAAGGCAGCGAGTGGGGGCTGGTCTGCTTGGCAACAGACGCTGCAGCTGGAGGGACCAGGTTCCCTGAGAAAAGACCCCAGTGGCTGGAGGGAAGGAAGGAAAGGGAAGTAGGCAGACAAAGAGAACTGAAGGAAAGCATCTCCTGCTCTCTGCCCCAAGAAGCAAGAGGCTGGCCCACAAACCTCTGGAACCCTTCTGACTTGAAGATCCCCCCACCTGGCCATGGGTACACCCAAAGCTCCAAGTGCTAAGTACATATCTCCCTCCCACTTTGCCACTCCTCTGCTTTTTCATGCTCCCAACCCTTAGCAGGAAGTCAGTGCTGATAACAAAAACCAAAAAGTTGTGCTACAGCCCCATCTTCTGGAAAATAAAAGGAAAATCCCCATCTACCAACCTGTTGAACTGTTAGAATCAAAGTAAACAAAGCCTTGGCTAAATAAGAAGCGTTCGCTACTTCAAATGTGGAGGCAGGGGCACTTTTCATCAAACACTGTGAAAAATCACTGGAATAGGGGTGCCTGGGTGGCTCCCCTGGGTGGGTTAAGCCCCTACCTTCAGCTCAGTTCATGATCTCAGGGTCCTGGGATGGAGTCCCGCATTGGGCTCTCTGCACGGCAGGGAGCCTGCTTCCCTCTCACTCTCTCTGCCTAAGAGTCCTTATTAATAAATAAGATCTTTTAAAAAAAAAATCACTGGAATACAGTATCATTAAAAAAATAATGGCAGTTTTCTAGCAATGGAACCCAAAGATATGGAATATTACAATCTAACTGGTAATTTAAAATAGCAGCTATGATGAAATTCAATGAACTGTAAGAAAACTCCAAATGGCAATATGGTGATCACAGGAATAAAATTAACAAATAAGTGCTTAATCAGAGAGACTGAAATTATAAAAAAGAAATAAATTCTGCAGCTGAAGAACTCAATAAATGGGATGAAAAATGCATTAGAATGTGCTGGAAATGGAGCTAATCATATGGAAGAGAGAATTAGCAAGCTTGAGAACAGAAACATAGAAATGATTCAGGTGGAAGAGACAGAAGAGTTTAAAAAAGTGAAAATAGGGCGCCGGGGTGGCTCAGTTGGTTGGGCGACTGCCTTCGGCTCAGGTCATGATCCTGGAGTCCCGGGATCGAGTCCCGCATCGGGCTCCCAGCTCCATGGGGAGTCTGCTTCTCCCTCTGACCCTCTCCTCGCTCAGACTCTCTCTCGCTGTCTCTCTCTCAAATAAATAAATAAAATATTTTTTTAAAAAAGTGAAAATACCCTATGAGAACTATCTGACTCCATCAGAAATGCCAATAAGAGAGTAACGGGTATCTTAGAAGAAGGAAGCAGAGAGTGCATTTAATTAATAGGTGAGAACTTCCCAAACCTGAGGAAGCAATTGGATATATAAGTCCACAAAGCTAAGAGAACACCATATTGTCTCAAGGCAAAAGGACCTTCTCCAAGATACATTATATTAACATTGTCAAAAGTCAGTAATAGCGGTGCCTGGGTGGCTCAATCAGCTGGGTATCTGACTCTAGCTCAGGTCATGATCCCAAAGTCTTGGGATTGAGCCCTGCATCTGGCTCCCTCCTCCACGGAGAGCCGGCTTCTCCCTCTCCCTCCACCTGCCAGAAAGTCTCCCTGCTTGTGCGTGTTTGTACTCACTCTCTTTCTCTGTCAAATCAATCTATCTATCTTAAAAAAAAAAGTCAATAATAAAAAGGGAATTTTAAAGCCATCCAGGAAAAAAACAAACAGTAACTTACAAAGGTCCCCCAGTAGGCTATTAGCAGATTTCTCAGCAGAAACTCTATAGGCCAGGAGACAGATGAATGACATATTCAAAATACTGAAAGATAACAACTGCCAGCTAAGAATACTCTACCTGGCAAAGCTATATTTTAGATATGAAGAAGAAACAAAGACTTTCCCTAACAAACAAAAGCTAAAAGAGTTCACCACTACTAGACCTGCCTTAGCAGAAGTATTGGAGGGAACTCTTCAATCAAAGAAACGAAAAGATGAAAGTACACAAGATTCTATCTAACCAGGCAAGTAATAATACTATAACTCTTTTTTTTTTTTAGAATACTTATTAAACTTGCATTAGAGCGTAAGGGAAGAGCATTGAAAGTAACTATAGGTACTGTAACTTGGTAACAAAATCATAGCATAAAAAGAGATAATTTACCTTTACCTTTTCTATAAGTTGTACCAAAACATCTACTTAACTTCTTTCATTTGTACCATTCCTTCAAACAAAGTAATCTGGTACCCCCCCCCCCAAAAAAGAGAGAGATAATTTGTAACAGCAAAGGATAAAACCTTAGTAGGTGGATGAAGATAGAGTGCTATCAGTAGCAAAAGGACTACTTTGTGAGATGTTTTATGTTACCAAGAAGCAAAAATCTAGAGCAGAGGCACAAAACATAAAAAAGGGGGAGACTGAGCAAATCACTATGGAAAACCACCAATTTACAAAGGTAGAAACAAGAAAAAGAAACAATGGAGAGATAAAATAACCAAAAGGCCACCATAAAATGGCAGTAGTTAGTCCTCACATAACAATAATCACCTTAAATGTAAATGGACTGAACTCACCAATCAGAAGGCAGAGTAACAGGGTGGATTTAAAAAAAAACAAGAGCCAGGGGCACCTGGGTTGCTCAGATGGTTAAGTGTCTGCCTTCTGCTCAGGTCGTGATCTCCAGGTCCTGGGATCGAGCCCCACAGCGGGCTCCCGGCTCAGTGGGGACTCTGCCTCTCCCTCTGCCCATCTTGTGCTCTCTCTCAAATGAATAAATAAAATCTTTTAAAAAAATAAAAAATAAAATAAAAAAAAACAAGAGCCAAGCACTGGGTGGCTCACTTGGTTGAGTGTCCAGCTCTTGGTTTGGCTCAGGGAATGGTCTTGGGTCCTGAGATCAAGCCCCACATCAGCTCTGCACTCCAGGCTGGGAGGGGCAGGTGGGGGTGGGTCTGAGATTCTCTCTCTGCCCCTCCCTGCAACCCCTCAGGCCCCAGCTCCTGTACGTGCTCTCTCCCTATTTTATATTATAGATCTTTAAAATAAAATATATATTATCATATATATAAGTATATATATTTTCTGTTATATATCTATTTATAAAAAAATAAATCTTAAAACACACAACACACACACACACACACACACACACACACACACAAGCCAACTATGTGCTGCTTAATAGGAGCTCTAAAGACATTCACAGGCTCAACATAAAAGAATGGATGACAATACTGCAAGCGAAAAAAGAAAAAAAAAGTTTGGTGTAACCATACTCACATCAGGCAACACAAATTTCAAGCCAAAAAGGGTACAAAGAAGGTCATTATATAAATGATAAGGGGGGTGTCAATATATCAAGAAGATATTACAATCATAAATATATACAGTCTCAACAACGGAGCACTGAACATATATTAAACAACTCATAATAGATATTTCATGGTGGGGGGTACGCCTGGGTGGCTCAGTTGGTTAAGCGTCTGCCTTTAGCTCAGGTCATGATCTCAGGGTTCTGGGACTGAGTCCTATGTCTGGCTTCCTTGCTGGGCAGGGAGACTGCTTCTCCCCTTCCCTCTGCCCCTCGCCCTGCTTGTGCGTGCTTGCTCTCTCTTGCAAAAATAAATAATTAAAAAAAAAATAGATCCTAAGGAAGAAACTGAAAACAATATGGCAACAGTAGAGGAAGTCAGTACCCAGTATTAGCAATGGATAGATTGTCCAAAGAAAGATGAAATCATATCACACCTTAGGATAGATGGAATTAATAGACATTTACAGAACCTTCTATCCAACAGCAGCAGAATACACATTCTTCACAAGTACACCTGGAACATTCTCCAGGATAGATATATGATAGGTCACAAATCTTAGCAAATTCAAGAAGACGGAAGTCACACCAGGTATCTTATCTGATCACAATGCATGAAATTAGTAATCAATGAGAGGAAGTGAATAGATATAAAAATATGTGGAAACTAAACATTCTTCTAAACAACCAATGGGTCAAAAAAGAAACCAAAAGGAAATAAAAAATTATCTTGAAAATAATCAGATGAAAACACAACAGATCAAGTATTGTGGGAGGCAACAAAGCAGTTCTGAGAGGAATAGCAATAAATGCATTACGTTAAGAAATTAGATCTCGGGACGCCTGGGTGGCTCAGTTGGTTAAGCAGCTGCCTTCAGCTCAGGTCAGGATCCCAGAGTCCTGGGATCCAGTCCCACCCACATCGGGCTCCTTGCTCGGCAGGGAGCCTGCTTCTCCTTCTGCCTCTGCCTGCCACTCTGTCTACCTGTGCTCACTCTCTCTGACAAATAAAATAAATAAAGTCTTTAAAAAAAAAAATTAGATCTCAAATAAACAACCTAACTTTACACCTCAAGGAACTAGAAAAAGAAAAAATTAAGCCCGAAGTTAGCAGAAGGAAGGAAATAACGAGGATCAAACTATAAATAAAACAATAGAAAGGATAAATGAAAGTAGGATCTGGTTCTTCGGAAATATAAACAAAATTGACAAACCTTTAGCTAGATTAAGAAAAAATCCTCCAAATTAGAAATGAAAAGACATTACAACTGATACTATAAAAATACACAGACTCATAAAGACTACTATGAACAATTATATGCCAACAAATTATATAACACAGAAGAAATGGATACATTTCTAGAACACATAACCTATATCAACACTGTGAATCAAGAATAGAAAACCTGAACAGACCAATAAGGAGGAAAGAAATTGAACAAGTAATCAGAAAAACTTCCAACACAGAAAACTCCCAGTTTCACTGAATAATCTACCAAACATTTAAAGAAGAATTAGCACCAACCTTCCTCAACTTCAGGAAATATCGAGGTGGAAGGAACACTTCCAAACTCATTCTGTGAGGCTAGCATTACTATCATACTAAAACCAGATAAGGACACCACAGGAAAACTATCAACCAATATCCCTATGATACAGATGTGAAAATTCTCAACAAAATATTAGCAAACTGAACTGAAGAACACATTAAAAGACTACACACCATGTCCAAGAGGGATTTATCCCTGGGATGTGAGTATAGCTCAACATACACAGATTAATAAATGTAAAAGATAACATCAATAAAATGAAAGATAAAAATCACAGGACCATCTCAGTAGATGCAGAAAAAGCATTTGACAAAATTCATTCTTTCATGATTAAAAACCCTTAACAGATTGGGTATGGAAGGAACACACCTCAGCATAATAAAGGCATATTTGACAAACTCACAACTAACATTATACTTCACAGAAAGGAAACTGAAAACATATCCTCTAAGATCAAGAACTAGGCAAGGATGCCTACTCTCACCACTCAGATCTAATACAATACTGGAAGTCCTAGCTGGAGAAATTTAGGGAAGCAAAGAAATAAAAGGCATCCATTACAATGGTGTGAAAGTGATATGCATTCAGTAGAGACCATACTTCAAATTTTGAATTTAGATCTTTTCCCAGGCTAACAACATGTTCGATACTCTCTCATGATGCCATGCAATGGCAGCTGCAGCCCCCAGTCAGCCACACGACTACAAGGGTAAACAATCAATACACTCAGAACCACTCTGCATCCATTCAACCATTTGGTTCAATAAGTTATAGGAGATATTCCACACTTTTTATAAAACAGACTATGTATTAGATAGTTTTGCCTAACTGTACACTAATGTAAAGATGGACTAGGCTAAGCTGTGATGTTGGGTAAGTTAGGTGTATTAAAAATGCATTTTTGACTTACGATATTTCCAACTTATGATGGATTTATCGGGATGTAACCCCACTGCAAACTGAGAAAGATCAGTATAGAAAACCCCAAAGAATCAGTAAACACACACACACACCTGTTGGAACTAATCAACAATTTCAGTAAAGTGGCAGGATGCAAAATCAACAGACAGAAATCAATTACATTACTTTACACCAATGATGAAGCAACTGAAAAAAATAAAGCCATCCAAATCACAATAACATCAAAAATAATAAAACACTTAAGAAACTTAACCAAGGATGTGAAAAATCCATACAATGAAAACTAAAAAACTTTGCTGAAAGAAATCAAAGTCACAAACGGCAAGACATCCATGTTAATGGATCAGGAGAATACTGTTAATATGTCCATACTATCCAAAGCAATCTACAGATTCAACGTAATCTGCATCAAAATATCAAAGACCTTCTTCACAGTAACAGAAGAAACAATCCTAAAATTTGTGTGGAACCATAAAAGATCCTGGATAGTCAAGGTAATACTAAGAAAAAAGAACAAAGCTGGAGGTATCATACTTCTGGATTTCAAACTATACTATAAAGCCATAGTAATGAAAAACAGTATGGTCTACACAAAAATAGACACATCGATCAGTGGAACAGAACAGAAAGCCTGGGGTGCCTGGGTGGTTCAGTCAGTTAAGCATTCACCTCCAGCTCAGGTCATGATCCCAGAGTTCTGAGATCGAGCCCCACATTGGGCTCACTGCTTGGCGGGGAGCCTGCTTCTCCCTCCCTCTCTGACTGCCACTCCCCCTGCTTTTGCTCTCTCTTAAATAAATAAATAATTTTTTAAAGATTTTTTTAAAGATTTTATTTATTTATTTATTTGACACAGAGAGAGAGAGAGAGAGAGATCACAAGTAGGCAGAGAGGCAGGCAGGGGGCGGGGGAAGCAGGCTCGCTACCGAGCAGAGAGCCCGATGCGGGGTCCTTCGATCCCAGGACCCTGAGATCATGACCCGAGCCGAAGGCAGAGGCTTAACCCACTGAGCCACCCAGGCGCCCCTTAAATAAATAATGAAATAAAATCATAAACAAAACAAAACAGAAAGCCATATGTGACAAACTCACAGCTGATATTAACACAGCTACCACAGCTAACACATATCTAAAAATAAATACATCAACCAATGGAAGAGAATAGAAAGACTACAGTTAAACCCTAGTATATCTGGTCAACTACTATTCAAGAGGAAAGCCAAGAATACTCAATGGAGAAAGGAGTCTCTTCAACAAATGATGCTAAGAAAAACTGGAGACACACATGCAGAACAGTGCAACTGGACACCAATCTCACATCACTCACAAAAATTAACTAGAAATGGATTAAATACTTAAACCTAAGAGATGGTACCATAACTCCTAGAAGAAAATATGGGAAAAAAGCTTATCAATATTGGTCTTGGCAATGATTTTGGGGGTGGGATGTCAAAAGCACAAACAATAAAAGAAAAAAGCAAAAATGGGACCAATATCAAACTCAAAAACTTTGGACAGCAAAAGAAACAACAAAATGAATAAACAACCTACAAAAGAAAAATTCTGCAAATTACATATTAGATAAGGAGATAATGTCCAAAAAATATAAAGAACTCAGTCAACTTAGTAACAAAAAATAGGTTGCCTGGGTGGCTCAGTGGGTTAAAGTCTCTGCCTTAGGCTCAGGTCATGATCTCAGGGTCCTGGGATGGAGTCCTGCATCAGGCTCTCTGCTCAGCAGGGAGCCTGCTCCCCCCCACCCCCACCCCTCTGCCTGCCTCTCTGCCTACTTGTGATCTCTGTCAAATAAATAAATAAAATCTTTTTTAAAAAGTAACAAAAAATAATCCAATTAAAAAATAGGAAGAATGTTCTTCCAAATAAATAGACATTCCTCCAAATCAAAATGAGGAGACAAATGAAAATATGCTTAACATCACCAATCATCAGGGAAATGCAAATCAAAGCCATAATGAGTTATCACCTCACACTTGTTAGAATGGCTATCATCAAGAAAACAAAAGACAACAGGAGCTGGTAGAATGTGATGAAAAGGGAACCCTTATACATTGTTGGCGGGAATGTACATTGGTCCAACCACTATGGAAAACAACATGGAAGCTCCTCAAAAAAGAAAAAAAAGATCTACAATACGACCCAGCAGTTCCACTTCTGGGTATATACCCAAAGGAAATGAAAACAGGATTTTGGTAAGACACATGCACTCCCATGTTTATTACAGTTTTATTTATGAGAGCCAACTTGTAGAAACAACCCAAATGACCATCAATGGACGAGTGGATAAAAAAAGATGTGGTACATATACACAATGGAGGAATATTCACAAGAAAAGATATTTTTCTAATCTGTAACACAGATGGACTTTGAGTAGTTGATACTAAGTGAGATAAGTCAGAGAAAGACAAGTACTAGATGGTAAGACTTATATACAGAATCTAAAACCACTAAACTTGTAACAAAGAAAGTAAAGTGGTGGTTACTAGGGACTGGGGGGATAAAAGTGATGGTACCTAAGGGTATCAACCTGCAATGAGTAGTAAATAAGCCGTAGAGATCTAATGGGCAGAAGAATAAATAGAGGCAATACTGTATTATTAAAAATATACTGTATTTTTATTTAAATTAAAATTTTTTTTCAGTGTTCCAAGATTCATTGTTTATGCACTACACTCAGTGCTCCATGCAATACGAGCCCTCCTTAATACCCACCACCAGACTCATCCATCACCCCATCCCCCTCCCCTCCAAAACCCTCAGTTTGTTTCTCGAAGTCCACAGTCTCTCATGGCCATCCTGATCAAAAATCCACCAGCATTTTTCAAAGAGCTGGAACAAACAATCCTAAAATTTGTATGGAACCAGAAGAGACCCCAAATTGCTAAGGAAATGTTGAAAAAGAAAAAACTAGGGACATCACGTTGCCTGATTTCAAGCTTTACTACAAAGCTGTGATTACCAAAACAGCATGGTACTGGCACAAAAACAGACACACAGACCAGTGGAACAGAGTAGAGAGCCCAGATATGGACTCACAACTCCATGGTCAAATAATCTTTGACAATCAGGAAAAAACATACAGTGGAAAAAAGTCTCTTCAATAAATGGTGCTGGGAAAATTGGACAGCTACGTGTAGAAGAATGAAACTCGACCATTCTCTCACACCATACACAAAGATAAACTCGAAATAGATAAAAGACCTCAAAGTGAAGCAAGAATCTATCAAAATCCTAGAGGAAAACATAGGCAGTAACCTCTTCAACATCGGCCACAGCAATTTCTTTCAAGATATGTCTCCAAAGGCAAAGGAAACAAAAGCGAAAATGAACTTTTGGGACTTCATCAAGATCAAAAAGCTTCTGCACAGCAAAGGAAATAGTCAACAAAACAAAGAGGCAACCCACGGAATGGGAGAAGATATTCACAAAAGACACTACAGACAAAGGGCTGATACCCAAGATCTATAAAGAACTCCTCAAACTCAACACACAAAAAACAGGTAATAACAAAAAATGGGCAGAAGACATGAACAGATACTTCTTCAAAGAAGACATACAAATGGCTAACAGACACATGAAAAAATATTCAGCATCATTAGCCATCAGGGAGATTCAAATCAAAACCACATTGAGATACCACCTTTCACCAGTCAGAATGGCCAAAATCAACAAGACAGGAAGCAAGTGTTGGAGAGGATGTGGAGAAAAGGGAACTCTCTTACACTGTTGGTGGGAATGCAAGTTGGTACAGCCACTTTGGAAAACAGTGTGGAGATTCCTTAAGAAATTAAAAATAGAGCTACCCTATATCCCCACAATTGCACCACTGGGTATTTACCCCGAAGATACAGATGTAGTGAAAAGAAGGGCCATCTGTACCCCAACATTCATAGCAGCAATGGCCACAGTAGCCAAACTGTGGAAAGAACCAAGATGCCCTTCAATGGATCAATGGATAAAGAAGATATGGTCCATATATACAATGGAGTATTATGCCTCCATCAGACAGAATGAATACCCAAGTTTTGTATCAACATGGACGGGACTGGAAGAGATTATGCTGAGTAAAATAAGTCAAGCAGAGAGAGTCAATTATCATATGGATTCACTTACTTGTGGAGCATAAGGAATAACACGGAGGACACTGGGAGAGGGAGAGGAGAGGTGAGTTGGAGGAAATCAGAGGGGGAGATAAAAATATATTGTATTTAGCACAATATATCCAAAATACTTGCATGTCAATATTAATGAATATAAAAAATTGAGATACTGTACGTTTATTCCCATCTTAAGTTTTTAAAATCCAATGTGTATTTTACACTTGGAACACATCTCAATTTAGCTCAATTTTCAACAGTCAAGGTGAAGCCAACCTTACCAAAACAGTAAAATGGCAGATAATGAAAAAATAGCTTCATTTTTATAATTTATTTATTTAAATTTTTATTTATTTATTTGACAGGCAGAGAGAGAGGGGGAAGCAGGCTCCCCACTGAGCAGAGAGCCCGATGCAGGGCTCGATCCCAGGACCCTGGTATCATGACCTGAGCCGAAGGCAGAGGCTTTAACCCACTGAGCCACCCAGGTGCCCCTTCATTTTTTATACTTTAAACTTATATTTAATAAGACTAAAAATTCTGTGTCTCAGTCACACTAGCCCCATTTCAAGTGCTCAAAAACCACAGGTGACTAGTGGTTACTTCTGAAAACACAAGGATAGTGCTGCTCTAAGTCTGTGGGAAGAACTAAAAATCACTCAAATATAGGAGTCTAAATCAATGAGAGACTGTCCATAATCTAATGAAAAAATGCTAAATATCCTGCATTATTATTTAAAGCAGAGGGAATAATTTTTTTTAATAATTAGGTATAGATTTAAAACTTTCTAAATGATTTATACTGAAAAGGATGTTTCCATATTTAAAAATTTCACTGTCCCCACCAGGACAAAAAAAAAAATTCCTACTGATGTTGGATGAAGGAGGTATTACTACAGGCAGAAGTAAGAACAGAGGAGAGTAGCAATCAGAATTTTCAGGCTGAAACCATAGATCAATTATTCTCTTCCCTTGGAGTTTGTCTGAGAGTCATTATATCCTGAATTCTATGCTTCCTTTTTTTCTTCACACAGAGAGAAAACACCCTGTACCAGGGACTGAGAGCGATATGTCCTGGTTCTATTTTCAACCATACAGATGACATTACGATGATCTGCACAACAACACAATAAGTGGTTTTGAGTGAAAAGTCCCACTACAGTTGTTTTATCTGTGTGATGCCAACGGCTCAGTGTGTCACCCGGGCATTATTCCCCCTACCCAGGGCTGTGGTCAGACCCCAGACAGAACCAAATTAGTTCACCAAGTGTGACTAACAAATGCTGTGCTAGAATCCCGCTTATTCAGGGGGGAAAAAAAAAAAGAAGAGGAAGAAATGAAAGCTATTCAAGTTCAGGAGATCACTATCCCCTAAAACCTTTAAGGTAGTTTTAGATGGCAGAAACTACATGGGAGGCTCAGCCTGACAGAGTCTCTCAAATCCCTGGAAGCCGCACACACCCTGCAGATCTACCTGCAGGGCACCAGGCCCACTGTGTCCTGCCCTTGCTCCATGGCGCAACTCTAGTCAAGGCACGCTTTGCTCACAGAGACTTTTTTTTTTTTAATTTAAGATTTTGTTTACTTACTTGTCAGAGACAGAGACAGGGACAGAGAGGGAAGGGGGAAGAGAGAGAGCATGTGCATGAGCAGGGGGAGCTGCAGGCTGTGGGAGAACAGACTCCTCGCTGAGCAGGGAGCTCAGTGCAGGACTCGATCCCAGGATCATGACCTGAGCCAAAGGCAGACACTGAACAACTGAGCCACTCAGGTGTTCCCAACTCCATGAGACTCTTTGAAAAAGGTAGAAAAGATTATAAAATGAAGGCAGGAAAAATGAAGCTGTGGCTGGAAGGAGATGTCAGGTGTTTCCTGATTTGCAGTTTGCTGCTTTCATGAGGCCCCATTAGCCACACAGGGCCTGTGCACGGGCACATATCTACTCTACTGAAACAGCATTATCCTTGGGTGTGGGCTCTTTTTCATAGAGAATATAAAAGAATCATGGGTTGCAAACCAGGGCCACAGTGCACACTCTTTCCACAGCCCACTTGTACAACCCGGGACAGACCTCCACGCCGAGCCTGCACAGCTGTACCTTCACCTCACTTGGCAGCTAGATCTGTCCTGAGAATAGCGTGATGCATGGGGCAACTGGAGCCTCGAGGCAGCCAAGTCTCAAGTCTCTTACCTGTACATCAGTCTTCAAGAATTTTAAAAATTCTTTGTTATTTTTATAAAGTACACACATATTTAGATAAAAACATTCATAGTCATTGGTGATATCATCTTCCCACTAAATTATCTTCTCAATTTGTATGAGCTTTCTGTGTATCATAAATATTTCACTCACCACCTACATTGCAGAAGACTTTTTTCAAGTCTATCACTGGTCTTCTGATTCCGTTTATAGTATAATTTGCCAAGCCAAGTCTGGGAAGGCTATACGTGTTAGATCATAATCTATATTTGAAACTTAAATAGCTATCATTCAATATTTTCTCTATGGACAAGATAAAAACACTTCACCATTCTATTACTAATCACTGCAAAAAAAAGGGTAAATTCTTTAATTCATGAAGTTTTATAATCTTCTTAAATTTTCAGACATTCAAGTTCTATATCAAAACAACAAAGATTATCTCGAGCATTTACCTACCAAGTAAAAGTGAATATAATGAGAAAAAAGTATACAGTACCTTTTTCAATTTATAAAGTGATATGTTAACCAACTGAAACAATCCATGCATGAACAAGCCAGTCATCTTGTCCCACCTCCAATACCAATATAACAGCCTGAAGGGCTCCCTTCCATACTCTTCTCTTTGTAGAAACGTACATATACAAGTGTATATTCTTTTCCTGAACTATTACCCTACAGATCACAATGTTTTTCACTAAATATATCAAGGGCACCCCTCCAAGTTGATAGAGGTAAGTGTACCTTCCTAATATCTTTGTGCATGGCGCACATGCACGGCGCACATGCACATATGTGTAACTTTGTATCAGTACCAGATCATGCATGCTGCTTTTATTTTTTTGTAAGACTATCTATTGGGGAGGGGGGCAGAGGGAGAGAGAAAATCCAAAGCAGACTCCTCACTGAGAATGGAGCTGATAGGACTTGATCTCACCACCCTAAGATCATGACCTGAGCCAAAACCAAGAGTCAGATGCTCAACTGACTAAGACAACCAACTGACTAAGACAACCAGATGCCCCGCTGGTTTTATTTTTAATGCAGTCCTTTCTCATTTTGTTCTTACCTGATAGGTATTTTTCTATACTTTTCCACATTTTGTCAAATAGTCACAAATAGAGCATGTGTGCACACAAAGGGGAGTTCTGACTGAAAGATTCCAAACCAGAATACTAGTTACACACACTTGTCTATGGTGTGCTTTTCCCATTCCATATTTTGTGAAAATTTATTCAAGTTAAATGAGTGAATCACAATCCACGACAAGAATACTGTACAGGAAAATACGTTTTGCCATTTTCCTGACAGGCATGACAGGCGTTCTCTGTTCTCATTCTTTTGCCCCAACGATGAAGCAAAAATATCTTAATACTTTATTTTTCTTTTTAAAAATGATGTTTTCATTTTTCTGGGACAGAGAACTAGAGATAAGCTTGCTGGGTCAGAAAGAACACCTATTTTACATCTCCCCAAATGTTACCAGACTGCTTCCTGCAAGGGTTTAACATTTTCTATTTTACCACCAATCGATGGGAGGACTTTTCCCTACCCTCTCCACCAGCAGTGATCAGTGTCAGTAAAGTATTCTTATCCAAGATTTGTCAGTCTATTAGAAAATCCTAATTATTGCTTTCTTCTTTGACTAGTAGTGAGTCAGAATATCTTTCCATGCTTAATAGTCCTTTAAACTTATACACATGTAAATTGCCTAGTTATATCATTTATACCACTGGATTTTTTGTCAATTTTTAAAAATTTGTTGTATATAACATACTAATCTTTTATCCTGTAGCTGCAAAGAAAATCACTTGCAGGTTAAAGAAAAAAAAAACTTGCACAAATATGTCTTTTATGGGTTTTTTGAAAATAGTTTTTAGTTTTTGTATCTTGGTCTAAGAAGGCTTCCTTCACTCCAGAATTTTACTGATGTTTTAACTCATTAAATGACAAAAAAATACATGTGCATCTCAAGCCCCTATCTTTACATAAAAATAGCTCAGGACATTTAGGATGAGTCCTTGCTTGTTCACTGCTGACATAAGATCCGAGCACCCTCTATGCCTTCTACAATGGGACCTGTGAAGTCACCCAGGTCCCCCTTGCAAGCACACATGAGTTCTCTCTCCAACATTTCTCTCACCCACACTTCCAGGAATCTTTATAGTTTGCATTTTTATTTAGCTTCCTTCTACCTTTTATTGTTTAAAAACACATCTGATCATTGATCCATATGCTTCAGAGAGAACAGGAAAAGGTCAGTTTTTGGGTTGTTTTTTACAAGCAACATTTCACAAATGCTCTGACATCACACTATTACTGAGCTAACTCTAACTGGTTCTACCAAGATAAAGTGCTTGAGAACTAATAGCTAACATTTAGTGACTATTTACTCCATCTTAGATCCTGTGGTAATGCATTGCCTCACTTAATTGTCAAGGTAATGTGATAAACTAAGCACTCCGTAAATAACTTGGCGGTGCTCAACACATTTAACGAAGGCAGAACTAGGATTCTTTAACTTCAGAGCCCTGGCCACCACCTGATTTGGGTAAACTCCAAGTAACTACCTATTCCAAGCCTCAGTGTTTCCATTTAGAAATATACATACGTAAATGTACAGACATAAAATTTTATATCATGGTGAGGTTCCAATAGACAATGTGTATACAGTGGAGTTTTAAAAAAATTTTTAGTCAAATTCATTGGTGTTTTGTAAACTCAATGTAATGTTTCATATAACTAGCTGTTCCAATAATACACATATACACATTTATATACCTATATGATGGGGTGAGAAATTTTAAAAATATGTATTATTTTTTACTATGAGACTTTGCTAGTGATGTAGAACATTTATCCCAGTGCCTGGCAAATAGAAACTCAACACAGAGTGGATATTGATATTATTTATTATTTCAGGGAAAAACCATCTCATTTTTCCATCTAAGTTGTTACAGATTTAAAACTACTGGGGCGCCTGGGTGGCTCAGTTGTTAAGCATCTGCCTTCGGCTCAGGTCATGATCCCAGGGTCCTGGAACAGAGACCTCCATCCAGCTCCCTGCTCAGCGGGAAGCCTGCTTCCTTCTCTCTCTCTCCCCCTGCTTGTGTTCCCTTTCCTGCTGTGTCTCTCTGTGTCAAATAAATAAATAAAATCTTAAAAAAATAAAAAAAAGTAAAACTACTAATACTTCCTAGGTGAATAATTTACTAATTACAATTTAAAAAGATCTAAGAAATATCTGTTTATTGAACAATATTCATAACTATATAAAGGTTTGCACAGAGAAATAGTTAAGTATGTTGTCACCTTAGAGAAAAGCAGACTGTGCGATGGTTTTGACAGACATGTTACCTACCCATAGTAAGGCTTTTACACACACAGGGTAATGACTGGTTGAGCCAGTGGTCTCCCTTGTGAGAGGATACCAGTGGGCTGAGGGACATTTAAAAATAAATAAATAAATAAACAGATTCCTGTCTTCAGGCTAGAAGGTACTTCCTTTCACCAAATACATCATGGGGTAAGACTTTAAGCATGGCTCCTCCATTCAGGTTTCTCCTCAGCACCTACTTGGGGAACCACCTAGAACTCAAACATGCTGTCAGCAATGGGATTTTAAAAGCAGCTCTAACATTTAAATTTAAAACACTGAGGTAGTCTAGTGTTCCACACTCTGCTTAAATATCATAATTCTTTACTTTCCCTATCTTCATTTATCCCATTACTTGTGTACATATCTTCCACTCACTGAAGTGTAATCTCCCCAAGATTAGGGATTATGTCTTACTTTCCTCTGCATCCCTAACAGTACGGAGTATTTTGCATGTACCACATGCTCAGTGTTTTAAAATAAATGGTTTTCCCTAACATCTCAAGTTAAAAATAGGTCAAAGAAAATCAGTGAAAAAAATGAGAGATTCAGGATAAGTAGCAAGTGAGGTATAAAGAACACAATCAAATTTTGTCTCTAAGTCACTTCTTAAGAAAACATTTTCAAAACCTAATTTCTTAACACATATTTTCACTTCTACTTAACAATTAAATACTTGCTTATGTTAAATATTCTGAAGGAATAGTAAATTTAAGTAGAATATTCATTTGGATATTTAGAAAAGCAAAAACAAAAACCAAAAAACAAAAAAAACCCACCCAATTCTTACCTTTGATTCAAGATCAAATCATGAACTAAATACCTAAGAAAATCATTACAGAGTGACTTTAATACATCTTAAATTGTAATACTGAAATTGTATATGTATACATATATTATTATATTTTGAACTATTATGTGTTCATCTATTTGCAGAATGTACTTACTATGTCTATTCTCAACTACCAGAATTCTTCTCCCCCAATCCAAATCTTTTCTTCCCCAAGTCCGATTTAAATACCATGACCTTTGAATGACACAGGGGTTAGGGATGCTGACCACCCCTTGGTACCTGAAGTTCTGTGTGTAACTTTTAACTCCCCAAAACTTAACTGCTAATAGTCCATTACTGGACCAGAAACCTTATGGATAACATAAATTGTCTGGTTAACATATATTGTGTATGTTATGCATATTATAAAATATATTCTTAAAATAAAGTCAGCTAGACAAAAAAATGTAAGAGTAAAATAAGGAAGAGAAAATACATTTACAGTACTGTACTGATTGAAAAAATTCACATATAAATGGACCCACACAGTTTAAACTAATGTTGTTCAAGGGTCAAATGTATAATTCTAATGAACAAAGCCTGGATTTGAATCTTTTGAGCCTTTAATTTCTATTATATTATTGATGCTTTTTAATCATGCAAATTGAAAAAAGTTTTCCGAAGTAGGAAACCACTGGAAATAAACTATAAAATTACATTCACAAAATTGAAGATTAAATTTTAAAACAATGTTACAGGAGCAAATTATGGCTGTAATAAAATGTCACTTCATTTTCACAAACTATGGATAATCTCACTTGAAACTATCTTTACATAGTCCATGTGGAATACAGTTCACAAATCTATTCTTTTAAAAAGGGTGAAAGCAAGTGATGTCCTAAGAAGCCTCATCACATGGGTAAATATATTCTCCTCATTGGGTGAACATATTCTTACTTACAAGTCATGTGAAAGGTATTAAGTTTCATTTTTGGAAATGGACTACTCCTCTCTACCCTTTAGAGAAGGAAGGGTGTTGTTGCAGCCTTTTTTTCTTTTTCTTTTAAGATTTTATTTATTTGACAGAGAGAGAGGGAGTGAGCACAAGCAGAGGGAGAAGCAGCAGCTACAGAGCAGGGAGCCTGATGTAGGCCTTGATCCCAGGACCCTGAAATCATGACCTAAGCTGAAAGCAGATGCTTAACTGACTGAGTCATGCAGGCACTCCTACTTAAATTCTTATTACCTTTAAATTCTAAGCTCTGCTGAACCTGCAGTTAGAACACAGAAGATACTCAGTCAATGTTGCCGAGATAAACTTTATGCCAGTTGGTTTTCTATTAATTAGGAATCTGTGTTGAGTAAACTGTCCTATAGTGCATTTTTAATATAAAATAATTCTTCCATAATTACAACAATTTTAAAAAGCTATTTGTGTACTTTGAGAGACTGAGGAAATTGACCCGAACAACACACATCTTCAATGACACTAGAGTGTGCCAAAGGTAGTGGTGCGAAACCTGGGATAGATAAGATGCCTAGGAAAGACACAAAAAAGCCTTAAGGTGAAAGAGAAAATGACAAAGAGGGTTTCATTAAAATTAAAAACTTCAGTGCAAGTAAGATATTAAAAACATCTGTTCATTTTAAACAAATGGAAAGGCAAGTTTCAAACGACGAGAAAATATTCATGCTATATATATTTGATAAAGGATTATATCCAAAATATAAATAGAATTCCTACAAATCAGTAATACAAAGACACACAATTCAATTTAGGCAAATTTGATACTTCACAAAAGATATAAAAATGGCTAATAAACATGAACAAGCACACAAAATCAATTAGGAAAGGTAAACTAAAACCGCAGAGAAATACTATGTTGGGCCCATAAAACTACTAATGTTAGCAAGTGTATGAAGCAACTGAAGTGTCATGTAATGTTGAGAAATGGTGCAGGGACTCGAAAACAGTCCAGTTACATTACATAAACTTAAAAATACACCTGCCCTAGGATTCTCAAAACTTGGCTCCTACATAACAAAGACAATGAAAATATGTCCATAAAAAGACACACGTAAGAACATTTAGAGCAGCTTTATTCGTAACAAATGCAAACTGGAAACACCCCAGATGTCTGTCAACAGTGGTGCAGATAAGCAAACAGTGGCATTTTCAACCACACGACAATAAAAAAGCAATGAACGCTGATATACACAATAGGAGTGAATCTCAATGACATTATATTGAGTGAATAAAAGCCAGACTCAAAGGAAATATGTACTGTAATGACTCCATTTATAATGTACTTCAAGAATAGACAAGACTAATCTACAATAACGGGAATCAGAACAGTGATGATCTATAGAGGGTGAGGATTCACCAGAAGGCAGTTAGAGGGAAATTTCTGGAGTGATGGAAAGGTTCTACATCTTGACAAGGGTGTTAGTTACACGGATAGATGCATTTGCCAGAACCCTTTAAATTATATACTTAAGATCTGTGAATTTCACTATATATACATTTCACTTCAACAAAGAAACAGAAAGAACCTATAATGTAATTTATTGGTACAGATCAGTGTTACTCAAACTTTTTGTTCTGAAGATCAATTTAACTTTTAAAAATTGAGGATCCAAAGAATTAGTTCTCTTTTACTGTGGGTTATAACTACCACTATTTACTATATCAGGGGAAAAAAAACCCCAAAGCACTAACTTTTTACTTATTAATTCATTTAATAACAGTATATCCAATATATTGACATTTTTTATGAAAAAATAATTTTCCAAAATAAAAATGAGTAACAGTGGCATCATGATAGATTACCCAGACCAAAAAAAAATACACACACATATATAGAGATAGATAGATAGATATAGATACATTTATCAAAGAGAACACAGTGGCCTAATGATATATTAGACATATGGGCTTAACAGATATGTACAGAACATTCCATCCCCAAATAGCCAGAATATACATTCTTTTTGGGTACACATGGAACACCCTCCAGGTAGGTCATGTGCTAGGCCACAAAACAACAGATTTAAGACAAACCATACCAAGCATCTTTTGTGACTGTAACAGTATGAAGATTTTTAAAATTAGGATTTATTTATTTGAGAGAGAGAAAGCACAGGTGGGAGGCAGAAGGAGACGGAGAGAGAGTCTTAAGCAGACTCTGTGCTCAGCATAGAGCCTGATGCAGGCTCGATCTGATGACCCTGAAATCACGACCTGAGCTGAAACTAAGAGTCGAATGCCTAACCAACTGTGCCACCCAGGTGCCCATGCCTGTAACAGTATGAAACTAGAGATCATTGACAAGAAGGAAAAACTGGAAAAAACACAAAATGCATGAAGGGTAAACAACATGCTACTAAACAACCAAAGGTCAACAAAGAAATCAAACAGGAAATAAAAAATTACATTGAGACAAATAAAAATGGAAAAACAACATTCCAGAATCTAGGACTACAGCATTAGCAGTTCTAAGAAGAAAGTTTGTAGTGATGCAGGTCTACCTCAGAAAGAAATATATCAAATAATCTAACCTTACACAGGAACTATAGGAAGAACGAAGCCCAAAGTTAGCATAGCAAAAAAATAATGAACATCGGAGTGGTAACAAATGAAATAGAAACCAGGAAAAGAGAAAAGATCAATGAAAATGAGAAATGGTTCTTTGAAAAGATAAACAAAATTAATAAATCTTTAGCCAGACTCATCAAGAAAAAAAGAATGTCCCCCAAAATAAAATTAGAAATGAAAGAGGAAAAATTACACCACCACAGAAATATAAAAGGTTGTAAGAAGAGACTATAATGAACAATTATCTGCCAAGAAATTGAATACTCTAGAAGACTCTTCCAAGACTGAATCAGAAATAGAAAATCTGAACAAATTACTAGTAATAAAACTGAATTAGCCAAACTCTCAATAAAATTCCAGGACCAGATGAATTCACAGTGAACTCTATAAAACATTTAAAGAGGAATTAACACCTATCTTTCTCAAACAATTCTAAAAAATGGGTGAGGAAGGAATTTCCAAGTTTGTTCTATGAGGCCAGAGTTACCCTGATAACAAAACCAGACAAAGACACTACAAAAAAAAGAAAATTATAGTCCAATAACGCTAATAAATGAAGATGTAAAATTCCTCAACAAAGTATTAGCAAACCAAATTCAACAATAGATTAAAAGGGTTATACAACATGATCAAGTGGGATTTATTGCAGGGATGCAGGACGTTTCAATATCCACAAACCAATCAATGTGATACACCACATAAACAAAAAGAAAGGTAAAAATCATATGCTTATCTCAACAGATGCAGGAAGAACATTTGACAAAATTGAATTTCACATCCATTTATGATAAAAACCAAAATTCACATCCATTTACAATAAAAACCCTCAACAAGTGATATACAGGAATCACACCTCAACAAAGTGGTATACAGGAATCACACCTCAGCATGATGAAAGCCATATATGAGAAACCCACAGCTAACACCATATTCCATGGTGAAAAGCTGGAAGCTTTAAGATCAGAAACAAAACAAATGCCCACTCTCGCCACTTTCATTCCACACAGTACTGCGAGTCTTAGCCACAGCAATCAGACAAAAAAAAAGTCATCCAGTTGGTTAATGAAGAAGTAAAATTCTCATTATCTGCAGATGACCTGATACTATATAGAGGAAACCCTAAAAACTCTACCAAAAAATAATATTAGAATTGATAAATTTAATCAAGTTGCAGGGTACAAAATATACAGAAATCTGTCTTATTTCTATACTAATAATGAAGTAGCAGAAAGAGAAATTAAGAAAACAATTTCATTTATAATTGCATCAAAAGAACAAAAATACCTAGCAATAAATTTAACCAATTTGGTAAAAGACTTGTGCTCTGTAAAATTTAAGATACTGATGAAGGAAACTGATAATGACACAGGTAAATGGAAAGATACTCCATGTTCATAGACTGAAGAAACGTAATACTGTCAAAATGTCAATAATACCCAAAGCAACTACAGATTTAAAGCAATCTCTATTAAAATACCAATGACATGCTTCACAGAACTAGAATAAATAATCCTGAAATTTGCTTGGAACCACAAAAGACCCCAAACAGCCAAAGCAATATTGAGAAAGAAGACTAAAGTTAGAGGTAGGTATCATGCTCCTTGATTTCAAAATATACCACAAACGCTACAGTAATCAAAACACTATCGTGCTGGCATAAAAAGACCAAAATCAATGGAACAGAAAAAGAGAGTCAAGAAATAAACCATGCCTGAGGCGCCTGGATAGCTCAGTGGGTTGGGGCCTCTGCCTTTGGCTCAGGTCGTGATCCCAGGGTCCTGGGATTGAGCCCCACATCGGGCTCTCTGCTCAGCGGGGAGCCTGCTTCCTCCTCTCTGCCTGCTTCTCTGCCTACTTGTGATCTCTATCAAATAAATAAGATCTTAAAAAAAAAAAAAAAGAAGATGTGGTATATATACAACAGAATATTAGTCATAAAGAAAGAATGAGTTCTGTTTGTGACCATGAGGATGGGCCTAGACCATATTATGCTAAGTGAAAGGAGTCAGAAATACTGTCTGATTTCACTTGCAACAAATGAACAAACAAAACATAAACAGAGTCATCGATGTAGAGAACAAACTGGTGGTTGCCAGAGAAGAGGGAGGTGGAGGGTGGGCAAAATAGGAGAAGATGATTAAGAGGTATACACTTCCGGGGCACCTGGGTGGCTCAGTGGGTTAAAGCCGCTGCCTTCGGCTCAGGTCATGATCCCAGGGTCGTGGGATCGAGCCCCGCATCCGGCTCTCTGCTCTGCGGACAGCCTGCTTCCTCCTCTCTCTCTGCCTCTCTGCCTACTTGTGATTTCTGTCTATCAAATAAATAAAAAAATATTAAAAAAAAAAAAAGAGGTATACACTTCCAGTTAAAAAATAAATCATCCACAGGGATGAGAAGTGTAAGGAATAGTCAATATACTGTAATCATGTTGTATGGTGATGGTAACTACACATACCGTGGTGAACACTGTGTAATGCACAGAAATGCTGAATCCCTGTTGTCCACCTAAGACTAATGTAATATTGTATGTCAACTATACTTCAATAATAAATTTTTTTAAAGTTATCAAGTGAAAATCAAAAAACTCTACAACATTCATTTTACAAATATTCATTGAATTCCAACTACTATGACTGGTTTTGATGATAATAGGCAGGATCAATAAAATATTCAAGAATGTATATAGCTGAGATACTTCTGTTTCAAAATGCCATTTTTCTGGGGGCAACTGGGTGGCTCAGTGGGTTAAGCATACAACTCTCAATTTCGGCTCAGGCCATGATCAGGGTCATGGGATCAAGCCCAATTTGGGCTCTGAGCTGCGCATGGAGCCTGCTTAAGATTCTCTCTATCCCTCTTCTTCTGTCCTTTCCTCCACCCTTTCTCTCTCTCCCTCTTAAAACACACACACACACACAAACAGTGTCATTTTCTGGATTCTGCTTTAAAAGTTGGGACTTCTTCATCTAAATAGTTTTAGAGATTTGAAATATTAAGATATTTGAAAGCAATATTAAATCTTATCTTAATAAGGTAAAACTATAAATTTCCAAACACAATTCATCTATAATAGTTTACCTGACTGCCTAAAAAATGGAAACAGTTTTTCATATTATCTTACGTTTAACTCTAGGAATAAAACTAGTTTCTTTGGTCATTCAACTCAAAGAATTTCACCTTACATTGCTTCAATCTGATCTTATCATTATGAAAATTATACTGTCATATGATTGGAAAAATAAAGTTTGCCCTCCAGAATTGTTAAGAATTATTTTCACAGTCTTAAAAATACTGTTATTCCTTAGTCATGTAACATTAACTGAAACTGTAGTTGTAATACAGATGAAGATTTAAGATCTTTGGGGGGAAAAAGGTCTTCGAAAGCATCTCGTAAAGGAAATACTCTATAAGCTAATATATTGAAATCAACATAATTAAAGTACCTAAAATTTACCTACACAGGGCAGTTAAATCCCCAAATCTACCTATCTTCATTTTAATAAAAGTGAGCTTCGACAGGTCTTAAAAAATAGACCACATCACTTACAATTCTTTTCTTGCATGACTGATACTGTAATGTACCTTCTACCAACTTCCAGGTTTGAATCCAGACAAGACAGGAACTGCAAGTTCTCTCTGCATAACTCAGATGCCATTCTGAAGCCGATTATCAGCCAGCGCCGTGACTTAGGGCTGAGTCAGCCATGAAGGTGATGGGGTTAGATGACAGCTGTCTATTTAACCTGCTCTGAGACATCTTCAACTAAAATTAGCCTAGAGTCTTGGAAGCAAGTTGGTACAAGTCTAAGAGGAGAGCTTTAAGACTAGTCATGTGCCTTTCTAGTTATTGTACATCTTTTTAAAAAATCTAACAACTTGATTTCTTATTTTAAGCTTAGTGGGATAATTTCATGTAATTACTGAACTATCTGGTTTTGCTATATATTTTTCTAATGAGATTTTTCATTTTTGATCTTTTAATTTAATAATTATCTATGAATAATACATCTCAGTAAATCTGGCTCTGCACAGCAAAGACATCAGGTGGTTATATTTGTTTTACATGTTTTGATTTTAATAAGTCAAAACTGCATATTCAGAATTTCAAACTATTTTCATACTGACTTTCTAAAACTTAGGATTCACTGACCAATTCAGTAACATAGCAAGTGTACTTCCTACTCCTGTTAGTTTACCACCATTACTGGACTAGCAAGGGAGCCTAGAAAACCATCACATTTCCAAGCCAAATCGGACTGATAAGAATATATAACAGTCCCCCCTTATTCGTGGTTTCGCTTTCTGCAGCTTCACGGTCTGGAAGCAGAGATCCCCCTTCTGATTTACTGTTACAAAGTCAACAGTAACCTAATGCAATGTCACAATGACTAAGTCATTCACCTCACCTCTCAGGTGGGCATTTCATCATCTCACATCATCACGAGAAGGGTGAATACAGTTTAGTAAGATATCCTGACACAAAGAACACATTCACATAGCTTTTATCACAGTATATTGCTATAATTTTCTACTTTATTATTGCTCATCTTTTACTGTGCCTAATTTATAAATTAAACTTTACCATGGGTGCGTATGTATAGGAAAGAACAATGTACATAGGGTTTGGTACTATCTGTGGTTTTAGGCATCCACAGGGGGTCTTAGAAGGTACCCCTTGCAGAAAAGGGGCACTACTGTACCTATGAACTAGTCTTTTGGTTTAGAAAGATGATGTCCTTTTGGGCAGCTGGACCCTCACTTTAGGCCTACTTCACAGTGCTCAACATTAATTGAGAGGAATGTGGGACAGAGAAACAGACCTTCACCTAGGGACAGGGGGCTCACCCTTATCTCTAAGAGTAACTAGATTTCATGCTATGGGAGCTAGAACAGATGTGAAGTAACTGAAATGAAGCCAAGTGAGTAGATCGTGGTAAGGCGGTTTTGACCTAAAGGAAGTGGTTTTAATGACATGGAAACTGATGAAATGCATGGTGTGTATGTATGGCACAGAACGGAGCCAGTGATCTTCTTCCCTGTCTCACACAAGGGTTTACTTACCTAAGCCTCTCACAGTGTGGGCAGCTAAGGAGCAGAAAGGCATCAAGATGATGAACAGAATCTCCTACTAATACCCACCTCCCCACATTCCAGAATGGATCTGAGGCTGTTTTATTGCTAGCAATTTTGTTGGCAGGGGAGGGAAAAGAAGACTTTCCTGACTCTATCATAATTTTCTTTAAAAAAAAAAAAAGAATTTTCTTAGACTATGCTAAGAAATGTCCTGTCTTGGAACCTGAATATGCTTCAGCTGGATAGGCAGTGCAAGGTATGGTGAGACCCTCAAGCAGATCTGAGTGCTTGATGGCCACTGTTAATCCCTGAATGCAACTCTGGACCAAGACTGTGTTTAACATGCTGTTTGTTACCTGAACATTGAGGACCAGGGCTCTGGGTCCCTGAAACAAGAGTTTGGGGGCTATGCAAAAAACAGGTAACAAGAGAAGACACAAAGAGAAGCAGAGATGGGCTGAATGATAGTGCTGCCAATATCATTGCCCCTCTTTCCTTGGCTCTGGACCTTTTAGGCTTATTTCCCTATAAACCACACCTACTCTTTCAGAATGAATGTTAACAATTTGTTTGTGATCTCCTTTAGCCAGTTCAACAGCCTGATTTAACTTCCTTTTTAAATGATCTGAGGTGCTTCTGACTGGTTACCATCCAGACAGATAGAATTTCTAGGGAGAGTTGAATTTCTAGTTCTTCCTACTCCAAGATACATGATACCTCCAAGGTGATATCCAACATGTATGTTAGTTTCCCTTCGGTTTTCTTTCTGACTGCTTTGAGCACAGTGAAATACCTGTACTGCAAAGAACAGCATTCTTCCACTTTTCTAAGAAGGTTTCTTCTGCTAAGACAGACTACACAGTGTCCTAAAACATACAATCAGATCCAAGTAGTGTATCTGGCCCTCTGAGATTTTCTTTTTCTGATAGATTATGTCAGTCATATACTGAAGGAAAAGAGCCCAAAAGCTTGGTTTTCAATAACATGAGAATGCACAATTACTGAAGAAAAACAAGTAAAAACATTATATCTGTAATTATTCCTGCATCTTTTGGAGAGGTCTACTTTGGTAGGAACTTGGTGGACAGTGGAGATTATAGGAAAATAAAATGATTTTCCCCCCTTTAGGATTGTTTAAGAACAGATATCAGATCTGTTTAAAATGGGCAGAACTGGGGCACCTGGGTGGCCCAGTGGGTTAAAGCCTTTGCCTTCGGCTCAGATCATGATCCCAGGGTCCTGGGATAGAGCCCTGCATCGGGCTCTCTGCTCCGTGGGGAGCCTGCTTCCTCCTCTCTCTCTGCCTGCCTCTCTGCCTGCTTGTGATCTCTGTCTGTCAAATAAATAAATAAAATCTTTTAAAAAAATAAAATTGGCAGAACTTTCAACATGTTCATGTGTTCCTTTGTAGGCTCATGTTTATATAAGTGGAAGCTTATAAAGGCCCAGAGACTAGTTGTATGTCCACTTTAATCTGTAATACTGCCCAGCACTGAGCCAACAGCAGATGCATGCTAATAAAGGCTTTGGAACTATGTTGTTAATTCACAGTAAATTATCATGTAAAAGAAACAAACAGAACTGAATTAAAGACTGGGACAAATTATCTTAAATTTCAGAATATGAAGCCTTTGTCTAGGTATATAAATCTTTGTTTTTCTAAATATCTAAAAAGACTCAATTTTAAGAAAAGCACAAAGGCTCTGAAATCAGAAAACTTGGTTTGAATGCAGTCCTACCATTTATTGGCTAAATGACTGGGGGCAAGTTAATTAAACCGTCTGTGGTTCAACTTCCTTATTTGTAGAATTGAGGATATGATAATAACTGCCCTCCGTATAACTGAAAGATATTTGAGAATCAGAAGCTATGGAGTATGTAAAAGTACATTATATACATCAGTCTGTAATCCAAATGTAAACTGCAGCCATTAATATTATGCACAATACTGTAAACAGCCCTGGGGCCAAAAACATTTGGAAGATAGCAGCTTCAGAAACCCACAGACCTAGGTTCTAACCATCTTGCTACCGGACTGTACTTTTGTAGGGCACTGCCCATTTTAGAGAGGAAGCAGCTAAGGTGTGGACAGATTACATGCTTACTAAAGCCAAATAGCTAGGGACGCCTGGGTGGCTCAGCCGGTTAAGCGGCTGCCTTCAGCTCAGGTCATGATCCCAGCATCCTGGGATCGAGTCCCACATCGGGCTCCTTGCTCAGCAGGGAGCCTGCTTCTCCCTCTGTCTCTGCCTACTACTCTGTCTGCCTGAGCTTGCTCTCTCTCTCTAAAAGTAAATAAATAAATAAATAAATAAATAAATAAAATCGTTAAAAACAAAAAACCAAATAGCTATATTAAGTCACTGAGCCAGAACGAAACCCAGAAGGGAAGAGAAAGCACATTAAGCTGATGGTTCTCAATCACCTTCTGATCACGTTACACTTCCACATACTAGAATTTGTGGCAATATACTGAAGGTATGAAGAGACTGAAAATGCCAAAGCAAAAAAGCAAAACAACACTGTAAAGAATCTGTGGTTATTAACTATCTACTACGGCTCGCCTACAGACATCTGTTTTGTTGAGAACAGTTAACAGCCTCAAATGTACTCTTATGGTCCAGCAAGGACACTCTTACTTCAGCACTGGTATGCAGTTATACACTCTCTCTCCCTCTCTCCCACCTCTTCCTAAAAGCTGGCTGTACCCTGCTGTACCAAACATCACATTATCTTATTCCATCACAACAGTACGCATTCCTGCTTAGTTATTTACATTTTCCACATTTGTCAGATGCAGTCGCACAATGCTTTCTGGTTAACCAGGATGTGTAATTAATGGGAGTCACCGCTGCATTAACAAGAAATTGGCTTTGAGAATACTTACAATGACAACATGGAATTTCATCCTAAGGTTTCAAATCCTGCCTCAACATGGTGTTATAGCAATATGACTCAACAGCAGGTTATATTGCATGATTAGGATATATTACATTTTATGCAGTCAATAGGTTTCAAAAGAGTTTGGTTTTTTTTTTTTAAGATTTTATTTATCAGAGAGAGAGAGAGTGCACACAAGCACGGGGAGCGGCAGGCAGAAGGAGAAGCAGGCTCCCCACTGATCAGGGAGCCCCATGTGGGAGTCAATCTCAGGACCCTGGGATCATGACCTGGGCTGAAGGCAGACACTTAACTGACTGAGCCACCTAGGCATTCCAGAAAAAGTTGTATAAAAACCAAATTTTTATGAAGATTTAAAGGCACAAGCAGCAAACTGTTAAAGGAACTCTATGTTTTTAAAAGTCACTTCTTGGAGCACCTGGATGACTCACTGGGTTAAGCCTCTACATTCAGCTCAGGTCATGATCTCAGGGTCCGGGGGGGGGGGGGCCCCCCCCCCCCCCCCCGAATCGCTCAGCAGGGAGCCTGCTTCTCCCCTTTCTCTCTGCCTGCCTCTCTGCTTACTTGTGATTTCTCTGTCAAATAAATAAATAAAATCTTAAAAAAAAAAAAAGCACAGTCACTTCTTGATTTTATTGACCTTGGAAATCATTATTATTATTATATATGGTGTTTTCTGAAAGAGGTATATTCCTCCTAAGCTAACATGCAAAGCAAACAATACTGAAAAGCTGTCTGTCCCCAGAGGCAGTTTTCTCCTTTAGGCAAAATTTAGATTAGCATCAGCTCCAACAGGAAGGAGATACCTCAATGTATTTGTAAAGACCAAATCCCACATGCCATCAGAAGTCAGGATGCCCAACATATGAATCACTGGAATTAAGAAATGGACAGAGTAAGTAGAAAAAGGCAGGGCATTAAAAGACCAAGTTATCCTGACAGAGATTTTCTAGGCACTCAAAACCCTGTTTTCATCTGGACGGT
>ML102973.1:0-27114 GCA_003697995.1 Taxidea taxus jeffersonii
TTATAAAAAATACATAGGCTCTAGAGCAAATAGTAGGCTTTTCCCATTTCAATCCACATAAGACTGCAATAAAATTCAAGTTGCAATGTTCATGCCTATATGGCTCTGGTGAAAATATTATAACTGAGGAAGAATTGTAAAATATTCTCCAATGACAATAAAAAAGTAACTATAGATAGTGTATTTATACAGCATAAGCTATATGTGTAAAGGGTTTTTTTCTTCATGCCTTTGAACTTGAGAACACAAAAGGTACAGAGGGACAGTATCAACTTGCAAAGTGACAGGTCTGGAAATGTCATTTCTCCATGGGTTCACGAATGTGTGTGCATATTTAAATTTGTATTTCTTCCTTCTGTATCCTTATCTGTGGTGTGTTTCTGGGCAGTCCCTTGTGGTAGCTTTCCTCTGCTATTTAGATACCCCTCGTCAACACTTGGATACATCTAGTGGCCTGGCAACTGGGGCAGCACAGCCTAGTGGGTAGCTTTATGACCCACATCAAAAGGCTGAACTTCATTGATTTTTTTTTAAAGATAAAGTGTTCTCGTTTTAAATATTACTAACCTATGAAATTAAAATGTACTTAACTTCTTACCTAATCTGTTTGATTCCAGTTAGCTATATTGTCAACAGACACTTTCCGGTGCTTTTTGATACATGCGTTTCTCTCTCAACTTAATTGCAGGTTCTTTGAGCCTCTTAAGCTCTGGTAGTAGAGTAATACCCCTAAGTCTTTTTTCTCTCATTCTTCCAAGTTATCACGGGTGGTGACAATTTACCAAATACTCTCCCACTGGGTACATGATAGCCATCCTTCCAGCCCTCACCATCAGTTTTCTCTCTGCCTGTTCACCAGCCCTTAAGTAAATGCTACAAATCTTATCTTCTGCTGCAGTGACGCCCCCACACCTGGTTAACACTCTCCATCAGTCAGGAGCAGCTAAGTTATGTTATAGTAACAAATGATTCCAAAAGCTCTGTGGCTTCAAATATCAAAAGTTTAATTCTCGATACATCGAGGGTTGGCTGGGGACTGCTCTGGGGCCTGGTCACCCTGACACCAGCATCCAGATCAATGAGGCAGCCATGCTCTGGAACACTGACAGTTACTTCTGTTCATAATGGTCACAAGCACTGCCCTACCTTACAGAGAGCCAGGTGCAGACCTGTGAGGTCCCCAGAAGACAAGGAGCTGAGCTACTCAGCCAAGTAGTAATACCTCCCCCAAAACTTGTGACTTTCACAAAATGTGGCTTCTGAGGATATTGAGAAAATGGGCAAAAAGTTTGTGGTTGAATTAATGGTAAATACATAGGAAACTAAGTGAACAAAAAAGAAGGCAATCAAGAGCTCCAAAGAAAACAAAAGGAGTCCATTGTAGCTGACCACTTGGCTCAGTTACAAAGGGTATTTTCATGAGAATAACAAACGTGGAGTATTGATCTAATGAACTGCTCTATGTTACTCTAATGGGACCTTTTGAGGAGTGCACATAGGCAGAGGAGGCAAGAGGAAAGGAAGCTAAGTCCACATCTGCATATGGGGAGATAACCAACAGCACCCCAAACTGAAAGCCCAAGAGGTAGCAATAGAGTTCTAAGATGGGCCCAACATTCCAGTCTCCGGTCTACACATACCTCCCCCCACGTAGTCAAACACTGATGCAGGTGTTTCTGCAAAGGCATTTTACAGATGTGATTAAGGCCCAAATCAGTTGACCTTAAGATGGGGAGATTATCTGGTAGGGCTGAACCAATCACATGAGCCTGTTTATCTGGGTCTACGGGTCAGATAGGGAGGTCAGAGAGATTGGAAGCATGAGAGGGATTTGAGGTGGGGGAGATTTTGTGATGCTGGCTTTGAAGATGGAGGAGAGACTATATGGCAAGGAACATGGGTGGCTGAGACTGGGCCTCCAGGTGACAGCCAACTGGAGCTCGGTACCTCAGCCCCACAACTGCAAAAAACAGACTTCAATCACAATTGTGTAAGTTTGGAAGAGGACCCTGGGCTCCAGAGGAGAATGTGGCCTGGGTGATGCCTTGAATGTGGCCTCGTCAGAACATGAGCAGAAATGCCACATGGCCCATTCCTGGACTTCTGACCTACAGAGCCGCCAGACCATGAATGGATGTTTAAAGCGGCTAAAACTTGGGGTCATTTTGTTACACAATAGAAAACTCAAGCATGGGGCGCCTGGATGGCTCAGTGGGTTAAGCCACTGCCTTTGGCTCAGGTCATGATCCCAGCATCCTGGGATCGAGCCCCACATGGGGCTCTCTGCTCAGCAGGGGGCCTGCTTCTGCATCTCTCTCTGCCTCTTTCTCTGCCTGCTTATGATCTCTCTCTGTCAAATAAATAAATAAAATCTTAAAAAAAAAAAAAAGAAAGAAAACTCGGGCATGCACTGTTTGAGTTCCAGAAATAATCAGGGAAAAGAGGCAAAAGGGATCATCTCTGGGGTGGGGGAAGGAAGGAAGGGAAGTTGAGGGACTGCTGTTTCATAGCAAACCTTGCACCTTTAAGGTATCTGCTTATATAACTTCAATGTAAGGAATAATCAAATTAGAAGATGTTTCAGACTCTCAGCACCCCATTGCTATAGACTGAATGCTTGTGTCCCTCCCCATCAAATTCGTAGGTTGAAACCTAACCCCTCGTGTGGGGTGGGGCTCTGGGGAGGTGAATGGGTCATAAGGGTGGAGGGGTGCCTGGGTGCCTCAGTTGGTTGAGAGACTGCCTTCAGCTCAGGCAGTGATCCTGGAGTCCCGGGATAGATTCCCAAATCAGGCTCCCTGCTCAGCAGGGAGTGTGCTTCTCCCTCTAAGCCTCTCATGCTCTCTCTCTCACTCTCAAGTAAATAAATAAAATCTTTTGGGAAAAAAGTTCATAAGGGTGGAGCCCCCATGGATGGGATTAGGGCCCTCACAGAAGAGACCCCAGAGAGCCCCTTTTGCTCCTTCTGTGTTGTGAGGACACAGCCTTCTGTGAGGTTCATGTCTATGAACCAGGAAGTGGGTTCTCACAAGACACAGAATCTGTGGCACCTTGATCTAGGACTTCCAGCCTCCAGAACTGTGAGAAATAAATGTCCATTGTTTATAAGCCACCCAGGCTGTGGTGTTCAGTTATAGCCGTCCAAATGGACTGAGGCAGCAAGAAAATCTATCCCCAATTACTATAGCAGGGACTGACCTCATTCCCCACACACCTGTGCAGTTCTATGGGACCAGGTGACCCAGTTCTGAGTGAGGGGATAAAAGTGGAGGGGCCATGGGCTGCTTCCGCCCTGGGGCTTTTAAGAGGGTGGGTTTCTGTCCTGTGTGTTCTCTTTCCCCTTCTGCCAACTGGATGATTATGACAACAAAGCCCTCCAGGGTGACGGAACCACCAAAATAGAAGAGACAGGGACCCAGAAATGTGGCCAACAGTGCTCTCCTGGATGGTCACTATATTTGAGTCACAACAGTTAGGGGCCTACATGTTATTGGGGCTTAGCTTGCCTTAACTAATGTAAAAGTGGAAGTGAGAGGAATGGATGGAAGAAAGACAAGAAAACAAGGTATATGAAGAAAGGGCTCTGTGCCAGGCAAAGCAAGGGTTGTGTTTTGTTCTACAGTGTTAGTCTCTAGGGTTGGTTGGTGGTGGTAGCCAGGATGTGGGGTGTCAGCTCTGGGTATCATCCTCCCTACTTCTCCTTCCCAGGGCAGCCACTGCCTGTAAATCCTGCCACTACTCACAAGCCATGGCCCAGAGCTCGGCTGAGGGTGGCTGGGGTTTATCCAGGACCATCCTGTGATATCCTGATGTTCACCCCCCAACCCCCAACAGAAGGCAAGCAGTGTCCTCTTCATCCAGCCCCGGGGGGCACTCATAGGCTCCCACCTGCTCTTGTCTCCCGACTTAGTCACAGCATCATAAAGAATTACTCACTCCAGGAAGACTTTGACCATGAGCCTTTGCAGCCCTCAAATCTGACCATTTCAGAATTGAATGATTAGATGAAAAACTTCTGACCCAAATCTCAACACAGTCACTGATGGCTTGACTCGTGAAAAGAAAAACGAGCCATTCTCTGTTGTATGACATGGGGGTGGGGTAGGAAACTGTTTTCGTGTCCCATCTCCCAGTGGTCCTGGAGTACAAAATAATTCATCAGGTCCTAAATGATGAAAGCCGGCTTCACATCTGGTGCACACTTACATGGCAAAAGATTAAAACCAGAAATGCTTCTGAGACCAGCCATCGAAAGACCGAAGAGATATTTACAGTGTCTGCAACAAATGTAGGAGGAAAGCATGTTAAAATGATGGATGGTCCCTTCCAGGCTTTCTGGAGCAGATGGTGCCCACTCCTAAACAGGGCAACTGACATGGGATCCTGCCTTCCTTCTTGATAATCTGGGAGGATCTCTGGTTGCCATGATAATTGCCTGTTCTGTGTGTCCCCTCTCAGTCTCACCACTTGGTCATCTGCTACTCGTAATTTGTGATCCTCTCCCTGGGTGGGTGTTCAGGGTCAAACGCTGACTTTCATCCTTTTGACATAACTCAGAGATTCCTGCCAAGCTCCGGTCAGTACGAATGAGCCCCAACCTTTGGGAACACCTGAGAACTCCTCTGACACATGGACACACATGCAAATGCTACAAGGAAGGTGCCATTCCTCCCTATTTCACAGGTGAGAAAACTGAGCCTCAGGCAGCTTGAGTGACTTCCCCCAGGCCATACATATCAAGAGGCAGAGCCCGAAGCCTCAGCCCCAAGTCTTTTTCCTCATATTGGTGTCCCCACCCCCAGCCTAAGGGAAGCTAGCTAATTAATGTGGGGATTTATCAAATCAATTAAATCAGAGCAAGGCTGGTCCATTCTGGGCTCTCATGGAAAGCCTGTCGAATGAGTATTCCCATTAATGGGATTGGGGGATTTGCAATGGACAATATAGAATGAGGCTATCTTTAATTGTTGGCTGTTTGCATGCAGGACTTAGGTGAAGAAGGGAACGGTGGTGGGGTTTGGATGGAAGTGGACAAATGAGGCAACATTCTTTTATGCTAGTACTCCAGATGATATTGCCCAGGCATGATAAAATCCCAGAAATAGGGGCCAGAGACAATCTCCTCTGTGATGCCCAGCTGATTCATGGTCAGGTGGGCACATGGGGTCTGCTGTCTCCCCAGGGGCTTGGAGGGGGGCAAGGAACATCCATCCATCCTCCACACCTGCTCTTCAGTTGGTTTTCTGGGCTTTGGGTTTCCTCTGTAGGATAGTACACCAAGAGAGTTAGTAGTTACTATACCTGGTTTTAGAGTTAAATTCGTTGATTTAAAATATCTTCCAAAAACGTAGCCTGAGTTGGTTCTTTCTGTGCAAGCCTCTTTGAACTGGAGCATCCTGATTTGGTATTTGGTATGAAACTTCTTTCATGGGTAAAACAGATAGCCATACAACCAGAGCTATTGACATTTTGGAGTAAAACAGAAATGCCCCCTCTCCACCCCCCCAGGTTGCTCTCCCCAACCCACCCCAGGGAAAGGAAAGGAGAAGTTGAAAGTGAATCAAGTTTTAATCTCATTGCAGGTAACTTGAGAGCAGCCAAGAGGCTGCTGTCTCTGACCAGAAATCATTCCCTGGAAGTCCAGAAATAGTTTCCACTGAGAACTGCTGGCTAAGCCCCTTTGAGTGGTCTGCCTTGGGTCTGGTGGGTGACTGTGAGGTAGGCTCCCCGAAGGCTCCTCTCAGAGTGGAGGAGGATGCCCCTTGGTCTGGGCCAGCCATGGGGTCGATTACTGGACTGTCCTCCACTCTACTTTCCTGCTGTGCCCATTACCTCAGACTACAGCCCCTCAGGAAACAGGTGCATAGGGAATGGGGGAATTCCTCATCCACATTCTGTTGTCACCTTGATGACCTTGATCTGCCTACATGTCACTTTGAGGCCCGATGTGGGGCTCGATCCCAGGACCTTGGGATCATGACCTGAGCCAAAGGCAGAGGCTTTAACCCACTGAGGCACCCAGGTGCCCCTGACTTCTTGAGCCTCCCTCCCCCCAGCTCCCACCTGGAGCAAATGAAAATACCTCCCTCTCGGAGCCCTGAGCTTCCGTATAAGAACACCCTGACCTGATGGTCCCCACCAGAGTCCAGGCATGTCAATGGATAAGCAGCTCAGCAGTTGACTGCACTGTGGAGGACCTGAGGACCTCAGCCTTCCAGACCTCCCAGTCTAGATCCCAGACATTGGTGAAGCAGAAAGAAACCATCCCTTCCAGGACCTGGAAGACAACAAAAGCAATGATCGTTGCTTTAGGGCATTGTGTTGGGGGTTGTCCCACAGGAATAGCAACTGGAACAGACATGGGTTCTTTAAACCAAGAAATGACTGGCCTAATGCTCAGAGGAAAATGATCTCTTTCAGTCCTGGAAAGGGGGAAACCATTGATGGTAGCCTTAGGTGTGAGGTCTGGATTCTATGAGTGAGCTAAAGGATTTTCAAGGGGACTTACTCTGTGTTTGACTAGGGGACTTACTTGAGACTCCCCTGGTGCTCACAGCACTGAAGTAGGGGAACTCAGGGACCTCAAATGATGAGGTCTCTTCCTCCTCAGAGCCTCCTCTGACAAGATGGATGAATGCTCATCCCCATGCCACCAACCTTAGAGGCTCAAAATAAAAATAAATATTTACTATGACTCACAGTTTCTGTGGATTTGGAAAGGGCTATGCTGGGGGGTTCTGGCTTGGGGTCTCTCTCATGGAATTGCCATCACGCTATTGGCTGGGACAGCAGTCATCTGAAGACCTGACTGGGGCTGGAGAATGCGCTTCACAGTGATTCCCCCACATAGCTGCCAGGTTGGTAACAGTTGCTCATGGGAAGCCTACATTTCTTCCCACTCAGTCCTCTCCATGGGGCTGCTGGAGTGTTCTCACAAGACGGTGGCTGGCTTCCCTGACCCAGAGCAGGGGGTCTAGAGAGAGAGCCAAGCAACAGCTATCCTTTTTTTGATGTCACTTCTGCAACATCCGAATCATTGGCTCTTCTAAGACTTGCTAAGTCTGGCCCAGATTCAAAGGGGGGTAAGGGTAGGGTGTGGTGGAGATTAAGCTCTACCTTTTGAAGTAGGAAATGTCCAAAAATTGGGGGACATATTTGAAAACCACCATACCTACCCATTATTCAGTGTCCACTATCCCCTTCATCCTGCAATTTTATGCTAAGCAGTAAGATACCTGGCTAAAAGACTACCTTTCTAAGCCCTCCCAAAGCAAATGGAGATTCATGAGATGGAAGCAGGGGTTGTTGGGTGAGACTTGCCAAAAGCTTTGTAAGAATGGGAAGAAACATCTGGTATTTGCCCTATGCCTCTTCCTCTAGCTGACTGCTTGGGATGTAAATGTGATGGTTTGTGCTCCAGGAGCCATTTTGTGAATATGAGGCAACACCAATGCTGGAAGTCATATGCTACAAATCAAAGAGAAAACTGAATGGAGCCTGGATCCCAAGTGATATCATGGAACCTCCCATAGTTTATTGAATTGTCTAATACTGGATTTCTTTTACAGGGAAGGGAACTAGCAGTTCTTGATATTTATGCCAGATTTACTAACAGATGAACACAGATCCTAACTGATAAATTCAACATTGTTCTTTCTTCACACCTGGCTTGCTTGGACTCGTTGTATTTCTGGGCCCTCTTCCTACATAATGGTCTTCTTGGTGTCTGTAAGTAAAGTTGCTGAAGGAACCGGTTGATTCAGATAATCACAATAATCCATTTGGACACAGCCTCTTATGTCAGACTAAGTCATGGGTCACCTACAGATGGGGAACTTTGGGGTCTGGGCCCACTCCTAATCCAGACACCTGCAGCCTCTGGGGATACGTAACATTGTGTGATTTCTGCCTAGAGAAGGGGGCTTGGGTGAGCGGGGAATGGCTGTGCTCCACTGTGGAAGAGGGAGTCTGCATGAGGGCAGAGCTGAGTCTGCCATCATGTGAGAGATCCAGGTCTGCCCCAGTAGGACCCTTGGGTCACTCAACAAGCCAGGTCACCTTCATCACATACAACCCCTCTGATCTCTGACAGCCCATTTCCCGGTGGTATCTCAGCTTTTTCCCTGGTCAACCAGAACACATATCTCCTGCTCAGCCCTCCCGGAGCACCAGAACCAATGTCAGGAGTCCTGGAGTCATGTCTCTACCCCACCATCACTTTGTGAGACTCGTTTGAAATACAAGTTACTTTTGCTCCCTCAGAACCACCCCAAACTTAGTGGCTTGAAATAACCACCGTAGTCCATTTCATTCACAACTCTGCAATTTGGGCAAGACTCAGAGAGGCTGGCTCCTCTGTGCCAACAGGGTCAGTGGGGGGCAGCTCAACTGCCTCAGGAGAAGCCACTTCCCAGATGGCTCCCTCACATGGCTGACAAGTTAGTCCTGGTGGCCCACTGGGCCGTGGTTCTGGGGCCTTGATTCCTCTGCAAGCAGGCCTCCCTGTAGACTGTGTGGGCTTGCTCCCAATATGGTGGGCTGGCTTCCAAGAGCCAGCGACCCAAGGGATGGAAAGGGAAGTGCATTTTTATGACCTGGCCTCCAGAAGTCACTCGGCAACACTTCCCACCAGAGTCTGTGCACTGGGGCAGTCACAAAGGCCCACCCAGGTTCAAGAGGAGGAAACCTGGCCTCTACTTTTTGAGGGGGAAGTAGCAGAGAATGGGGGGAATGGGTGATACTACTGCGGCATTCTTTGGGAAGTACAGCCCTCCGCAGAGAGTAAGTGTGCCTGAGGCCCTTCACTGCTAAGGTTGGAAGGTGTCTGATTCCACCGCAGTTCATAGGACACAGGAGTGGCCTGAAATATCACAGCGCAATCCCCCTTCCTTCCTTTCAGGAAACCAAAGTTCTTTTTTGAAAAGGAGATGTTTTTGTTCTTTTTAAAGATAAGCTCTAATCTCACAAGTGCCAGGTGAGATAGGTCTCCCCTCCAGAACCATGGGCAGTGTGGAACTGGGCCCGTCAAGGGAGGGATTTCTGTAATTGAACAATGGGCTCCTAACATTGCACCCAAGGCCATTTCCCAGAGGAAGGTGCTAAAAGTGACCCTCACTCAGAGCTTTGCTGCATCCTGGAAATGTCCCCCAAGGACCTCTGATGCAGAAACAGAAAGAATCCTAAAATCTCTGACTTTCCTAGCCTTCCAGGGAGCTAGGCACGCCTCATGACCGTATTTGGACCAACGGGATCTTAGGGGCCCATGGAGACAATTACCATGTCCAAGAAACCCCCATACAGGGAGAGGTAAACCTTGCTGCCTTCTGCTCTCCTGACACCCACTGCCCATGACCCAGAGTCTTGCTGGTCACAGTTTTAGAAGCTGCCCCAAGAGTTGAGAAGACCCCCCACTCCACCCCCCAACCTACGCTGCTACTTACCTCTGGGCTGCCTTTATGAGAGGAAATGGAGCTCTTCTCTTTCTGAAACAGGCTGTGCGGGGTTTTCTGGGACACACAGATTCCAGTGCGATTCCTGAACCAGGCAAGACCTCTCTGCAGGGAGGCAGGAAGCAGAGCCCTCAGGGCCTTGCCGCCTCCCCTCCCCCACTGGGAAGGCCTAGGGCGATGAGTCCTAGAGAAGGACTACAGTTGGATTAGTGCCCGCAAAAGAAGAGGAAGAAATTGGAAAGAGTTCTTTTCGACTCTCACTACCATGTGAGGACACAGCAAGAAGGTGGCCATCTGTAAACCAGGAAGAGAATTCTCACCAGATGCCAACACCTAGATCTCGGACTTCCAGCTTCCAGAACAGTGAGAAATAAATGTCTGTTGTTTGAACCACCCAGCCAACAGTATGTTGTTTTTTTTTTAACAGCATTCAGAGCTGCCTGAGATTCCCTGTGTTGCCAGAATCATGATCCCACTGCACAGGGGGAAACCGGCTCTGAGAGGCCTACTGGGCTACCCTAAGGCCACAGCCAGGGCCTGAGGGGAGAGCACAGTTCAGATTCTAAGCCCAGTTTATAAGTGAGAAATGCTCTGGGCTGCAAGGAACAGGATCCAGCCAAACAGCCACAGAAATAGAGATCTCCGGTAACAAGATTCCTCAGCTGGCTCAGGGGTGTGGACGAAGGCCCAGCTCCTTCTCCCTGACCCGCCACCCTCCTTAAAGTGCTGGTGTTCCGCTGTAGGGACACTGGCCACAGGTCCAGGTCCACAGTTAGGGCTGGAGCTGAGGGGGAGGCTGTTGGGCGCATACGACTTGTACTCTCTGTGCTGCAACATTCCCAGAAGACTTCTGCTTCAGTCTGCTTGGCCACACCAACAGGGGAGACGGAGGAAGCGGGTCTCTAACTTCCCGGTTCTTGTGGTGGGAGGCAGCGTGGGACAGAGGCCAGGGATGCTCAGCGTCAGCCCCTCAGCCACCCCAGCATCTCATTACAGATCCTGTTTTCTGATTGGGACTGTTTATCAACTTGGGACAGTCTGGGGGAGCTCGTGCACATTTGCGGGGCCCTATGAGGTTTAGTTAGACACCTAACAAATGAGCGTGCCCGGATGTGTGGGTGTTTCTGTTCCTCGTGGCGAGGTGGTGAGGATGCAGTGTTCCCAACCCCCCAGCTCTGACTTGCGTCAGATCTGCAGGGTTTCCCTGATGGCGGCTGCTGGCTCCTTTGCTGGAGAGCCTGCAGGGGTATGGGATTTCCCAGCTCACCGCGAGCTTGGTACAGGTGACTGTAACCCCACAGAGCCTCCTCACAGGTGGGACGGGGGATCCCCTGGACCTAAAGGGAACACACCCTCTGGTCCTTCTTCTCCAGCTGCGCTCCGTGTCACTAGCTTCTCCCACTCAGATGAATGGTCTGGCACAGGATTACCCAAAAGCAGGCCATCGCTTTGAGGGAAGCCCCTTCTACACAGCTTTTTCCTAGATCAAGGCACTGCCTCACATACCCCATGGGGACTCTGGGTGGTACCCGGCCCCTCCCGTCCTCTTACTGTCCCCTTGGTTTACCCTGTGGTTTCCCTGTGCCTCTCAGATCATGTCAAGGCCTCCCCGGCCACTCCCTGTGGGCACTTGGGTGCATTTCCCTCTGTAGCCAGCAAAGCCTGCCCCTTTAGGTTAGCTGGAGACACCTACAGAGTTTAGCATCTCTCCCCAAAGCCAGAGAAGCTTCAGTGTTCTCATGTGGACTACAGCTGTTAAGTTCAATGTCAGGGGGCCTGGTCGGCCTACAGGTGTGTCTTCTGGGCTAAGTATCCAGGGTGCCAAAATGCAGAAGGGACTCATGGCTAGGATGCCCGGCCCCATGCAGACAGAAGGCAGCAAAGCTCTGCAGGAGTGTCAAGCAGCATCCAGGGGAGCCGAGGTGTGTGCAAGACTTGGTGGGTTAGTGGGACTTTGTGGGTCCATCGGGGATAGAAGGGAATTCGGGTGTGGTGGTAGAGGCAGCCCAAGATCAGCAGGTGCGCTCGGGGGTGGAGGGCAGAGATCCAGGAGGCAGGTGATGCCTGCTGATGGCATGGGCCCCAAAAAACATGGCAAGAGCCGACAGTCCAGGGGAGTGCTGACGCAGGCAAGAGCCTCAGTGGGGGCTTCCAGGGGAGCTGGTGTGCTGGCCCATGCAGCTAGATGCTGTGCAGGGGTGCAGAGGGGGCACAGGAGGAAGAGAGAAGGTTGAGAGGCTCAGAAGGGGAAGTGGAAAAGGAGTGAGGGGTAGCAGGAGCCTCAGGGATAGCCAAGAACCCTCCTTGAGGGGGGTGGGTCCTTCAAACCTCGGCTCTACTGTGTGATGCTGGGCCACCTCCTAAACCTCTCTGAGCCTGCTTCCCCATCTGAACAGTGTGGAAAACACCTGCTGTGAGCAGAGGATCAAACAACGTAACATTTCAGCGTGGGTTACAGCATCCACCATGCAGCTGGTGCACATGCCATGGCAATTACCTTCCCTTCTTCAAATCTGGGGTCACTGTTAGTCACCAGGCCACCTGGAGACCTCATTTCATCAGGTAGGGTCAGCCCTCTCCCTTCATGGGGTTCTGAGGGAGGCCCCGGGTATCCAGCTCTGACGGCGGCCGTGTCCCTGGCAGGGGCAGCATTTGCACCGAGGAGCCTCGAGGCCCCTGGCAGATGCCGGCAGCTGCTGCTGGCCCCACAATGTGGCTTTTGTCAGCTGGGGTGGCAGTGGAGCCCGGAACGACCTGTGCGGGGGAACAATTCCTGGGGCTGGCCGAGCATAGCCTAGAGCTCGCAACAAAGCAGTTTACAGGGGCTGCCGCAAGGCTCTGGGCAATTACTTTTATTATGCAAATGAAGGAGGAGGTTCCCAGCAAGCTCTCCCTGTGGCACAGCTAACCGTTTTGTGATGCAGATGAGGCAAGGTCTCTAGGCCCCCACCCACCCGCAGTCTGAGGCAGCTTGTTCCTAGTCCCAAAGCTGGCCCTGCTCCTCCCTGCTGTGCTCCCCAGCTTTGCTTCGTGAGCACTACCCAGGCCCACCATGCAGAGCCAGGACTGAGCTCTCTTGGGGACTCTCAGTCCAGCCCGGAGGTGACAGGACCAGAGAAAAGGAGCAGAGGCAGAAGGCCCTTACCTCAAATTGTGCAACCAGCCGGGAAGAATGAGACCAGGCAGCTGGGAGAGGCCCCTCACAGCGGGCGCCGCTCAGGCTGAGCTGGTCAGGCTGGGGACAGTGTCTGGGGTGGGCAGGCTCTTAGGCAGAGGGACTGTGTGTGCCAAGGCCTCAGGGTGGGGCACCTGGTTCCAGGGGGAGGCTGGCTGGTGTGAGAAGGGCCCGTCCCTGGACTCATGGGCTCATGGAGCTTGAATAGGGTCCCAGGGCTGGGCCTCCCTGCCCAGAAGACCCATACTACAGGGATTGGGTAAATTTCCAAATTTCCCTAAGCCTCAGTTTCCTTGTGTATAAAAGGAAGCGAGGAATCACCTCTGCCAGGGGATTGTGGAGAGATGAATGAGATAACCCAGACCCAGGGTCAAGTCAGTGCTCCGCGCGCATCGTAATACGCAATGGGCGCATCGTAAGTACGCAATGGGTAATCACGACGATGGACAGCCATTTGGCAATATTTACCAAACTTGCAAATGTATACACTTATTTCCCAATAACGCGACTTCTAGGAATTAATTCTACAAACATTCTCCCATGTGCAAAATGACACATGTTCAAGGTTCTTCTTCAAAGATTTGTTTGTAGCAGCCAGAGATTAGAAACCACCCAACTGTCCTTTTGCAGGGCTGGGTTTCAATGGATTATGGTCTGTCCGTGCATATGACAGAGTTCTCTCCAGCTTAAACCAGAATGCGGGTGCTCTCACAGGACCTGGCAGGGGTAGACCAGCACCCTGCCCAGCCTCTGTGGAATGGAGTGGGGCTGAGCTGGGCAGGGCCCTTGGCTCCACTGGACCCAGGGAAGAGGGAAGGTGTGCCAGGAAGAGAAGTGTGCAGGGCCAGGGTGGTGGCTGGGACACATACACACATACACACACCTGGAGGCAGACATTCATCCTGCAGAAATGGAGTGAGTCTTGGAGCGAGGTGGTGCCCACAGCTGGGCAGTGATGGAATAACACAACCAGTCACCATTAGCAACAACCGGCAGTTGTAATTTGCAGAAGGCAATGCGGGAGGGGGTGCATCCAGGGGCCCCCTGTAGGGCTGCCTCAGGCAATCCCTCTGTAACCCTGGGTATGCACTTGGCTCCTTAGGGTGACCCGGGCCTCAGTCTCCCCAGCTGTAAAATGAGGATCTGACCCGTCCCACAGGACCTGCGCCTCTGTGGCTGGGAGGAGAGGCTGAGTGGAAGGCTGGAGGGGAGCACACTTCAGAGCAGGCACAGGGCTCCAGTGACGCAAGGGTTGGTAGCCTCCCATGGCAGGCCCAGAGAGACAGCTTTGTCCCTTTTCTGTTCCCTATGGCCCTCATTAGAGTCGGCTGTGTGCAGCCTTGAATGTCTGCCACCAAAGGATCTTCCAGATAAATAAATAATGACTACAGAAGAGGAAGAAGGCAGATTGCATTTCCTTTGGGCAGGAGGGCTGCCCAGGGGGACTTCTGCAAGAGCACAGGTGTGGGTCCCCTGCTCCCCTCCCCCAGCCCTTCCAGCTTAGAAACTGCGAAGTCACTCTACCACCCCTGTCTCCCCAGGAAGGCACCGCCCAGACCCGGGCCTTGCCTCTGGCATGAAGCCAGCCTCCCGAGGGCCACCAGGAGCTGTGCTGCGTGACATGTTCAGCACCTTCCAGGCCTGACCCTGCCGGGAAGAGGAGCAGATGATCTCTGACCTCTGCGTAGGACAAGCCCAGCCCAGGAGACTGTTCCTCCTCTGTCCCCTGTCCAGGATGCACAAGGCTCCTTTTACCCTGTTGGGATGGGCCTATAGATCAAGACAGGGAGTGGGAGCAGGCAAGGATAGCGGGGGCCTGGTGGAAGGGAGGGGCCCTAACGGGCCTCTGTCTGCACTTCCTTCCTCCCTGCTTGCCAACCCTGGGGGGCGGGCCAGGCTGGCTCAAGGCAGTAAACTCCTGTGCCCCCTTCCTCACCACTGTCTCACCATTACCCCACAACTACTTGCTCATGAGGCCTGTCAGGGGCCTCTGGACTTGTCTCCACTTCCCTTCAAGGCCTCCCGGCTCTCCACTTTGCTGCATTCACGTAGGTGCTGGAGGCTGCAGTTAGAAGGGGCTGGGCAGGGACGCCTGGGTGGCTCAGTTGGTTAATCGGCTGCCTTCGGCTCGGGTCATGATCTCAGCGTCCTGGGATCAAGTCCCACATCGGGCTCCTTGCTCAGCAGGGAGCCTGCTTCTCCCTCTGCCTCTGCCTGTGCTCGCTCCTATGCTCTCTATCTGATAAATAAATAAAATATTAAAAAAAAAAAAAAAAAGAAGGGGCTGGGCACAGGTGGTCAGCAGCTTAGCTCTCAAAGTAGGAGCAGGAGGCCAGGGAGGGTGAGCTGCCCTCCATGTGCAACAGTGACTACTCTAAAGCACCTTTAAAAAATAGTTAAGACAAACACAGGAGGAGGAGGACTAGCATAGCAAACCCATGTGACATTCTAGGTAAAATGAATCTTATGCAGGTAGCTTGGCAGGATGCCCTTTTGGATTTTATTTGCCCTCAGATGTTTGGGGGTGGCGGGTTTGGGGAAAGGTCTGAGACCCCCGTCCCCCCTCCATGGTGTGAATTGGTATCCCCTTCTTTCCCAGACACCTGTGCTAGCACGTGATCACCAATCACTGCAGACCCAGTTCTGTCTCCTGCCAAGGGATTTCAGGGCTGGGCAGAGTGGTATTGAGTGGTGAGACTCTGGATGAACCCGAGGTCACGTGTCTGTTCTCTGAACTCCCCCCCCAAGCCAGGTGGGCCTGGGCGAGGTGCAGGGCTCTGGGTCCCTGGCATAAGCCAGCCCTCGGCACAGTGACTCCTGTGGGCTTGACTTAGCACAGGCGTGTTTGGGGGATGGTCTCTCTATGCTGTACAGCAACTCCAAGTACATCCCTCATGGTCTTGGGCAAACAAGAATATCTGGCCAGGCCTAATGACAGAAATATTGTGAGAAATTAAGCATCTGTCATTTAGATATTAGACTCTATTTTAAGTTGAACCTGTTTAAGGATTATGTTTCTTTCATCCTCAATGTGCTCTCGCAGGCACTTTGAAGCTTTTAGGACAAGCATGCAATCTCTCCAGGCTCCGGCGGTCTTGTCTGAGATTCCAGGGAACGGCTGAGACCCCTACTCAGCTGATGCTTACAGCACCCCGTGTCCAGTTAGTCCATATCCTCCATTTCTTGGTAACTCCCCTCCACATGCCCCCTCACCCCTGCTTCCATCGTCCACCTAGGTCCGAGGGCTAATGATGCTCAGGACCTTCTGATTTTGCCTTGACAGTGGGTGTTGTAAGGGAGCAAGGTGCCAAAGGCTTCTTCACTCTTGTCTGACAGAGAAGATCCTGGGACCCCACACCAATGAATCTCAGAAACAAGGGCACTCCATCTCACCTCTGGGCCAGGGACACCGACTCTGAAGAGGCTGAGGCCACCCTAGCACACATCCCAGCCACCCCGAGGCTGGTCACCTGTCCTTCCACAGCCTGCATCCCCTCCCCGCCGCCCCCCCTTGTCCAACACACTGCCTACCCCTTCATGGTGGGTGGCCTGGTGGCCTCATACTCCCAGAAAAGATCCAGTGACTTGACTGGCCTAGGGACCTCGCATCTTGCATGCTTTGTGCGTGACTTGCTTTCTGCTGCACAGTTGAGAAAGACCGGTGAATTGTGCCTTTCCTGGCCATTTCCCAGTCACTGACCTCAGCCATTTCTCTGGCCTTCAGGTACTCGAGTAGCCACACCTGGAACCATAAGTGTCCCACTCTGGGGAAGAGTCCCGGAGTCCTGCTCTGTGGAAGCTCCTTCCTGGTGAGCCGGACTCGGGGCTGGGTTGAGGGGCACCCGTGACTCTCCAGCAAGACTGCACATTTCACTGGGCACGATGTACCATGTCTCCCAGCCCTCACACACCCTGTTGCCTAGTCTGGATGGATAACACAGCCCCTGGACATCCTTTTCCTTTCCTGGTGGTCTGCGGTGCCCTCCCGCTCTCCCAGCAACCTGTGCAGTCTCCCGTGTGGCTGTGTTTATTCATTTGTCCACAGAGCTTCCTACTAAAGCCGTGAACTTCTTGAGGGGCAACCCGGCTGCAAGGGCCCCAGCCCCGAGCTCACATCATCTGGTGTGTCCTGCCCACAGCCTCTGCTCCACAGTGCCCCCCAACCCCCATCAAGCGCACAGAAAGACTCAGACTGGGCATTGGTGGGGTTGGGGGGGGCACCAGGGAGGGTAAGACGATTTCCAAGCCCAGAAGCTGCTTTTCCCTTCCCTTTCCCTGAATAGGGAGGCAGCCACTGTGAGTTCCCATGGAGCCCCGGTGAGAGGAGGACAGGCTAAGCTTCAGGAGCCCTCAGTGGGGACCTTTCTGCACTGCTCTGGGCACGTCCCTCTCAGCCACGATTCCCACCCTTATCCAGACTTGAAATGGGTTAAAATCTTGGAAGAATCAGGCCCAGTTAGAAAAGCCTTCTGGTGTTTTCTGTTTTGTTTGTTTGTTTGTTTGTTTTTAAAGCTTAACGGAAATCCAACTCGAAGAGAAAATAAGCCTATCAGAGAGTATTTCTTTCCTAAATTAATTAATTAAATTGCTGCGTCATTCAAAAAGAAGAACCAAAACAGACATCCCCCAGCATTTGTTTCTTAAACACTTCAGTGAATGAAAAGCATTGTTCCTGCTAGGCCTTGTTAGGGATAACCCCACACTCTGGATGTTCCTTTCAAATAGCCTAATCTGGTAGGGGCCAGCCTCAGGCCTGAGAGAACCTCCCACTGGGTCTGGAGGTCAGTCTGGTCCCTGCGGAGCCCTGTGACGGAGGGTCTCCGGCTGCAGGGGTCCTAAAGGATTCCACAGCTGGGCAGCAGCGGCAGATGGACTGTCCCCTCCTGTCCACATGGAGCGGCCACCCCCACCAGGCAGCGGGTTGTCTGTGCCTTCGGGCTGAGGGGCCTCTGTTTCCTCAGGTCAGGCTGAGTTACTCAGACGGGAGGCATCTCCCCCCCGCAACACCCAGGTGAGTCCCCAGGTAAAGACCCCCCAGCACCACCTCATCCTCCAAGGGAAGAACTGAAGAGGGGTCTCCCCGTCCAGGGTCACACCTCATTCTGACTCCCCCACTCTGCTCACCCCAGCTAGAGGGGACCAGGCTGTGCAGGAGGCATGTGAGGCTGACAAGGGGGGGCATGAATGGGAGGACATGACCCTCCCCTCTGGGCACACACTTCACCATACCTTGCTCAGTGATTCAGTCTGAAGAGAGGCACCTCAACTGTCAGTACTCTCCTCAGTCCAGAGGGGAGCAGGCCTTGGTTGGAGGGAAACCCCTTCTCCAGTCCAGCTTCTGGAAACTCTGGAGCATCTCATACTGGGAGGCCTCCCACAGAGGCCCAACGGCTCACCAAGCGCCCTTTGGCAAGACCCCAGCCAGCCCCAGCCAGCACTGCAATGTCAGCGTTTGGGGGCTTCATGAACCAAATCTGTGTTGAAGAGGGATGAAAATAGGGTTGCTAATTTTTTGTTTTTATTTTTTATTTTAGGGTGTCGTCACAAAACCACCTCTGTCTACTATATAATCATTTCATTAAAAAAAAAAAAAAAAGGATGTTTTAATGTCAGGAGAAAACCTTATGTTACAAACCAGATACATTCAGCTCTATAAAAATCAACCAGGCTGCCCTGGTGTTCTTGTTTTACCTGAGACTGGGGGCTCTATTGTGCGCCCCAAGGCACACCCTGCGAGTCTGGGGGGACTGATGGCCAGGCATGCGTTGCAGGTTGCCTCTTCCCCAGACACAGACCCCAGGGTCCCAGGTGTCATTAGGAGCAGCCAGGCCAGCCCAGGTGTTTCCTGGAAAGCCCCTGGCCCAGGGCCCTGGAGGCTTGGACTGGGCGCATCCTTCCTCCCAGGCAACTCCGGCCTCACGGGCTGGCACCGCCGGCTGGCCAGGGCTCCGCAGACACGCGGCGCCCGTTCTGAGCCAGCTGCCGCACAAGGCCGCATTGTGGGCCTCCGCCTGGCTGGCGAGCACACGACCGCAGAGGGTGGGCGTGGGGCCGGACGGGTGTGCCTGGTCGCCTTCCTTCTGATCAGGACTCTGCATCCTCGCATCTGACCCTACGCAGCTGGAGCCAGGCCAGACAGGGTTTGGGGGACCATGGAAACAGAAGAAAACACAGACTTGTGAAACAAGAGAGGGCCTCTTGTCCAGGGTGCGCTGACAGGGCTCTTTCTGGGGTCTGCCTGGCACCTAGTCCTGGACTTGACCCCAGCCACATCCTTTTGTCTCTGTGAGAGGGCCTCTGAGCCCAGTGTTCCCAGAGACTGGGTCCTTAGGCACAGAGAGGGGCTGTGGGGCCGTCTTAGCCCCGGGTGTCAGGACCAGGGCCTGCGCCCTGCCCGGGACTCCCACACACTCCCTTTTCCCTCCCAGTCCACAGGTGGTTCTGACCTCGGGCCCCCAGCCTGGGCCACAGATGGCTGCAGGGAGGACTGGAGGAAAGGGAACCCCGGAACCCAGGGCTCCAGCCACCCACAGTGACCCCTAGGAGTGTGGCTTTTATATAGAAAAGAGCAAGAATGTTCTTTCCATGTCCATGGACTCCTTCCCTGCGTACACAGATCCACTCAAGACTCTCACAATTGAAAAACAAAACAAAACAAAATATCCAGGCAGAAGACCAGAGGCTCTCCCCTGGGTCCAGTGTACATATGCCCACCATCGTATTCCTCTCCTTCCCAATTCCCAGACTAATGGGGAAATCGTTGGTGTGTCGAGGTATGTTCTACAAAATGCGATATGAGGCTGTCTAAAAAGGATCCCAGAAGAATATGGAAAGCATATACCCCAGCTGTTTCCCTAAAGAGTTCCATCTTGGTGAAGGAACTACCATCCTCTTTTTGGCCCAAAGCAGACCCCAGGGTGTCCCTCTAGAGTCCTTCCTTCCCTCGTTCCCTGGACCCCTGGATCACACCATACAGGGACCCCTGCCCTCTTCAGAGCCCACAGGAGAAACCCTGTTCCAGAGCCTTCCTCCAGCTGTGCCCCTCCCCACAGGCCAGGGATCTGGAGGCCCAGAGGACATGCTCACTCAGAGCCCCTGCCCCTTCTAGGCCATGTAGCACGTACCAGAGACCTGGAAGTTCCCTGCCAAATGCCCCCCGCTGCCTCTTGAGCCTTCCCGGGCCTTCCCAGCGTCACTTCTCCATAGCTGTCCACACTTGGGGGCCCAGGGTTTCCAGTGAAGGGAGGAGTGTGCCAGGCGGAGAGCGGGAACAAAGCGAACAGACCAGGGCTACTTCCTTGGGCTTATAAGAGAGTCTAGGAGGCTGCGTTGGAGCCTGGCCTCCCAGATGGTTGTGAGGATGGGAGCACGTCTAGGTGAACAGATAGAAAGCATGTCATCAGCAAAGCATCTGCTGGACCCATCACTTCCCCCATCAGGAAGTAGAGCAGGTAGACTTTCCCTGATGCTCTGCCCTGCAGGCATGAAGGACACCTTGGTCCTGTAGATTTCCCATCTGTCCCCCGCTTCGCTGGCGTTGTTGCCTGAGCTGGGGGCCATAGGCCTCCCCACCTCCTTCTACTTGTGCTAACACAGGGGACAGGCCCTGCTCCATGCCAGAACAGCTCCAGCTAGGAGGAACCTCGGGGCCTGGCTCCCACCATGCACCCTTCCCCTCATTTTCAAGGCACATTAATTTCTCTTGGTGGTCACCACCCCGTGCCCTTACACGCCCCCGCCCCCACCAGGTTTGCGAAGTGACCTTCCCTTTTTGTCCCCACCACTCCCTTCTCCCCTCCCCTGGAGAGTACAATGGGTTGCATACCCCCCAACTGTCCCCCTTTCCTTGCAGTTTGGGGTCTATTTTGATCCAGGTCCTCCTCTCCTGGCCAGTGACTTGGGGCACATCCTGCTGGGCCCTGGCTAGTCATTCTGCCCTGACCCCCCTGGCCGGGGGACCGGTGACCTGGGGTAAGGTTTCCTCTCTGATAAACTAGACGCACTGAGAGAAATGGTCTAGCACATTCTGCTGGGCTTTGCCATGTCAGGATGTCCCATCTTTTACCAGCTGAGGGGGAAGCCACACCCTGAGGAGGGCTATGTGGGGCATATGGCGCTTCCTGTCGTGAGCTGCTCTGGTCTGGATGCTGTACCCCGCTTGAGCCTTGGGTCTTTGCCACTCATAGTCCAGTGCACCTGTCACCCCCTGTAGAGTCTCCCCCTCCCTGGGGGCCCTACCGGGGGCATGTGACACACTGCCATGTGACACACTCACACCCCACAATGTGTCTCTGGAGAGTGGGGGTTATCTCTTACCCAGCGCCATGTCCTGCTCCCTACCACCCTGTCCTCACATGCTGGCTGCAGACCAGACACATCCGAGACTGTTCCACAGAGTTGGCTGAAACAATGCATTTCTTATAAAACGTCCACGGGTGAACCCGCCTGTTTCATTGTGCAATATCATTCAGGTCCATGAGGTATTAGATTTCTGAACTAGGAAAACATTTCTCCCTCCCTTGAGTTTAATTAACGGCTTCTATTACAGGCCTCTAGTCTCTTATGCACCGTTCCAGAAATCTAAATATTTCTGAAAACCAAGACTTTTTCCATAAGTGAGTGGTAAACGCATTTGGTGGCAAAACCTGACCTGGTCAGGCAGAAGGATAATTCAAGTCTCAGAGTGAATATTTATTTATTTCACTGCAGAAAAATGAATATGCTTGGTAATGGGTTGCTGCCCCGATCCTGTTAGAGTACAACTTAATATACAGTATATACACATTACTAATAACCTAAAATTCAGATGTTCTGAATTCAGAAAAACACCCCCCACCAAGGGCTTCTGATAAGGAGTCATGGGATTGTTAGAAAGCAAGAGCTTTGCGATATACTTTCTTTTCTTTTTTTTTTTCTTTTTTTTTGTCCTGGCTGCTAGAAAAGTCAAATTTAAATAATTAAACTTATTCACAGCAACTAGCTTTTGTCTAAAATTTTTCTTTTTAAAATATTTTATTTATTTATTTGACACACAGAGAGAGAGAGAGAGAGTGAGAACACAAGTAGGCAGAGAGGCAGGCAGAGGTGGGGGGGAAGTAGGCTTCCCACTGAGCAGAAAGCCCGATGTGGGGCTCAATCCCAGGACCCTGAGATCATGACTAGAGCCAAAGGCAGAGGCTTAACCCACTGAGCCACCCAGGCGCCCCTAAAGTTTCTTAATACAACTAGTCTGTCCTTTTGTAACTTGTCTTTAAGAAATTATCTGAGTCCGATATAGCTTTCTTGAATTTCTGTCTTTTATTTTAGCTGACTTCACATTTTATTTTTAAAGTGAAATGGACATAAATTTATTGCAAATGAGTGATTCCAGAGGATTCTGTGGGCTAATGGGACAGATGGACCATAATGTCCGTGTCTGCCATCCCGCCTCCTAGGGGTATGGCTGGGGATGGGGCCGACATGCTTATGGATTCTCTCTGGCCTCACCACATGCCCAGGGGAGATACAGACACTCCCTTGCCATCCCCAATGACCTCCACCCTTGGTGGCTTCTCAGTCAATCCATTCAGTCTTGACATACATCCAGCCACCACCCAGATGCAGGGACAGCCCACTCAAATCAGTGCAGCAGAGAGCTTGCTTGCAGATTTGCATTGTGACAAGCTTCTCCTGCATATTCCTCTCAGATTCCCCATACAAGGGAACCTCAGAAGTAATGTTTGCACAAGTCATATATTAGGAGTCAATTTTCATATAAAATTATTTGTGTGGATGTACAGATCATAGAGCACACATGCTTATTTATTGCAATAATCATGAAGACAATTGTTAAATGATGGGAATTATGGGTGATTCTTTTTTTTTTTTACTTGTCATATCCTAAATTTTCAATGATGAGTATTCCTTTTGTAATAACAATAAGAACTACACGTTTGCCTTTAATCCCCTTTGCAGATACTACTACAGAGCAGTTTCTTAGGGTATGGTAGTTTTTTCCTAATCAAAAGCTTCACGGGACTTTCATAAAGCACATTCACAGGAATATGCCAGAAGTCTGTCTTAAAAGGAAATCCAACCACACAAAAATTACTATAGTTCAAGTTTCTGAACCTGTCTCCTTTAGGAGGTAACATTTTTAAAAACTGGCTAGAGCTTTGTCTAAATGATGTCAAAGCAGTCAGATAATTCAATATTCCAGTGGAAATAAGCAGACTTGCACTTCCTGATATGACAGAGCAACTGGCAGCAGATGAGCCCTTCTGCTGTAAACACATTGAAAACCAGGGCAAGAACCACAGGATGACTATTTGCAGACATTGGACAACAGGCAGTGTAGCAGTGTGATTCCACAGAGAAGCTAAGCAAGTAACATGATCCCTATAATCTACCTGGCCTCCTGCCTACAGGCATTTACCGGACCCTGGTGCAGAGAGGGGACCCCAGCAGAGAAGAGCAGTCTCGTTGAGCTGAGAAGACAAAACTGTGGTTTGGGGAGGTTGAAGAAGCTGGACTTTGTGGGGGTAGAGAACTTGATAGGAGGGATCCAACCAGGAAAAGGGCACGGGAATCTGCATAGGGTCCTTTTGAGTCTTTGGATGAATAGTAATATGACTTACATAAGGTGAGTGGGACTGAACAGAGACCAAGTCCAGGTGCAGTTGCCAGAACTCACATAGAGTTGGGAGGCACTTCCATTCTGACTAGTCAGAGTGGGGAGTCCTCACTAAACACCAAATTAATTCAACAAAAACCCCAGAGAGGCCACACCTTAAGAATACAGGTGAAATGATCCTGGGTAAAGGCTTAGCAAAGTTTAAAAACAAATCTTGAAAGGTTCAAGTTGGTACACAAAGGAACTAAATGCTTGTCAGAACAAAATGCCAGAAAACTCTGTAAAGGAAGACAACAAAATTGAGGCATTCAGCAATATAATCATCCCAAGTTTAGCATTAAATAAAAATTATTAGCTGTGCAAAAAGGTGGAGGATTATAACCCAAAAGAAAAAGAAAAATGTCTCAATAGTAACAGACTGAAAAATAACAGAGATGATGGAATTAGAAGTCAGTAATTTTTTAAAAAGCTCCTATAAACATACTCAAGGATTTAAAGAAAAATGAAAACAATGAGAGGAGACATTGAGATCATAAAGAGATAGAAACAAATGAAAACTCTAGAGGAAAAAAAAAAGATCTAGAATGAAAAATTCACTGGGTGGAGATTCCTGATCTGGGGCAGATGGAATACTTACATTTCATCTTGTCTCTCCACAGAACAAAACTAGGATTCCTGGACAGAAGGCATGGAGCAGTTATCTGGGGAGTCTGGAAAGCAAAAGGTAAGCAGAAGAAGAATGAGCCCAAAATTTGAAATGCCAAGCAAATTGGTGGTAGGCTGCCTATTTACTTTTCCTCCATTATTGCCCAGCCTGGTCTTAAAGGCACTCAAGAACCTGGAAGGGCACAGTGGGAATAGAAAAAACAGCTCCATGAGAAACCCTCTCTTCCTAGTCTAAAGAGCAGGAAAGGGGACTCCTGTCAGAGAGTAAGGACAATACCCTGGTCATCTTTCTGTTTTCTCTTTCTCCAGAGCCAAGTGGTAATTGTGGCAGTAGTGACAACAACAGCAGTGGCTATAGGGAAGGCGCCCAAAGCTCTAAATGAGGTGAAACCTTTTCTGTGACCAGAAGAGCTGTGGTGTCAAGCGTGTGGGACAAAGTCTTAACTGATTTTTCTCTAGCTGTGCCCTCCCATAAATTGGTCCTATGCACTGCTGTGGCATGGGAAGTATACAGCAGAATGGAAAACTAAACCCTGGCTTTCTGGCCACAAGATGAGAAAGGGAGGCTCTAGAGGTCTGGAGATAATGAGGAGGAAGGAGTTCAAGAAAGCAATCCCAAGGAATTATGTATGAATTCCTGGTTCACCTATGAGCTGCATATGCATGGCTCTCTCCATAAATAGGCTTTGAGAACTGAGCTAAAAGCTAGACCACCACCCAGATCCTACAGGATGATCTGAAAGATGTATAGGAAGAGCAGATCCAAATAACATTGCAAAGTCCTTAAAAACACCGAGATGGCTTTGGAACTAAAGCCCACAAAAGGTGAGTCAGAACTTGCAGCCTGAATCTAACTGGGTCAGTGGTCTGCTAAAACAAAAATATCAACATTCGGGGGGAAGAGTCAAGATGGCGGAGAAGTAGCAGGCTGAGATGACATGAGACAGCAGGAAATCAGCTAGATAGCCTATCAAACCATTCCGAACACCTACGAATCCAACAGGAGATCGAAGAGAAGAAGAACAACAATTCTAGAAACAGAAAATCAGCCACTTTCTAAAAGGTAGGACCAGCGGAGAAGTGAATCCAACGTGACGGGAAGATAGACCCCGGGGGGAGGGGCCGGCTCCTGGCAAGCGGCCGAACAACGCAGCACAAAATCAGGACTTTTAAAAGTCTGCTCCACGGAGGGACATCACTCTAGAGGCTAAACTGGGGTGAACACCTCATGGGGACAGCGTGGACTCAGGTCCCACAGGGTCACAGAAAGATCGGGGGTGTCTGAGTGTCGCACAGCTCACAGGTATTAGAGCGAGGAAACCGGCTGCAGAGACAGAGCCGAGGAGTGAGCTCTCAACTTGGGGCTTCCTAGAGCCGTGGTCTGTGACACGGGCCGGTGCTCTGTGCGAGGGGTCCCCACAAGATCTGGGGAGACTCCGACCTGGGGGAGCTCAGGGATCTATGGGGTTTGGAGACTCCAGGTGGGACTCTGCCAGAGACAGAGACGCTTGGTCACAGGCTGGGTGAGCTCGGAGCGCTCCCAGAAGCCAGTGAGACGGGACTGATTACACACGATTTTCTCCAAGTGCGGCTGGAGGCTGGGGAGATGGGAGTGATTAAGCGCTTTTCTCTGAAGGCGCACTGAAGACTGGGGCCCCGAGCTCTCGGCTCCTCCGAGCTGGAGACTGGGAGGCCGCCATTTTCATTCCGGTCCTCCGGAACTCTACGGAAAGCGTTCAGGGAACAAAAGCTCCCGAAAGCGAACCTGAGAGGATTACTCAGCCCGGCCCCTGGTAAGGGTGGTGCAATTTTGCCTGGGGCAGAGACACTTGAAAATCACTACAACAGGCCCCTCCCCCAGAAGATCAACAAGAAATCCAGTCAAGACCAAGTTCACTTAACAAGGAGAACGGTAGATTCTTATCTGGACAAAATGACAAGGTGGAAAAACTCACCACAAAAAAAAGAACAGGAGGCAGTACCAAAGGCTAGGGGCCTAATCAATACAGACATTGGTAATATGTCAGATCTGGAATTCAGGACGACAATTCTCAAGGTTCTAACTGGGCTCGAAAAAGGCATGGAAGATATTAGAGAAACCCTGTCGGGAGAAATAAAAGCCATTTCTGGAGAAATAAAAGAACTAAAATCTAATCAAGTTGAAATTAAAAAAGCTATTAATGAGGTGCAATCAGAAATGGAGGCTCTTACTGCTAGGATAACTGAGGCAGAAAAAAGAATTAGTGATATAGAAGACCAAATGACAGAGAATAAAGAAGCTGAGCAAAAGAGAGACAAACAACTACTGGATCATGAAGGGAGAATTCGAGAGATAAGTGATACCATAAGACAAAACAACATTAGAATAATTGGGATTCCAGAAGAAGAAGAAAGAGAGAGGAGCAGAAGGTATATTGGAGAGAATTATTGTAGAGAATTTCCCTAATATAGCAAAGGGAACAAGCATCAAAATCCAGGAGGTGCAGAGAGTACCCCTCAAAATCAATAGGAATAGGTCCACACCCCATCATCTAATAGTAAAATTTACAAGTTTTAGTGACAAAGAGAAAATCCTGAAAGCAGCACAGGACAAGAAGTCTGTAACATACAATGGTAAAAATATTAGGTTGGCAGCAGACTTATCCACAGAGACCTGGCAGGCCAGAAAGAACTGGCATGATATATTCAGAGCACTAAACGAGAAAAACATGCAGCCAATAATACTTTATCCAGCTAGGTTATCACTGAAAATAGAAGGAGAGATAAAAAGCTTCCAGGACAAACAAAAACTGAAAGAATTTGTAAACACCAAACAAGCTCTATAGGAAATATTGAAAGGGGTCCTCTAAGCAAAGAGAGACCCTAAAAGTATTATCAGAAAGGAACAGAGACAATATACAGTAACAATCACCTTGCAGGCAATACAATGGCACTAAATTCATATCTCTCAATGGTTACCCTGAACGTAAATGGGCTAAATGCCCCAATCAAAAGACACAGGGTTTCAGAATGGATAAAAAAACAAATCCCATCCATATGCTGCCTACAAGAAACTCATTTTAGACCTGAAGACACCTCCAGATTGAAAGTGAGGGGGTGGAAAACAATTTACCATGCTAATGGACATCAGAAGAAAGCTGGGGTGGCAATCCTTATATCAGATCAATTAGATTTTAAGCCAAAGACTATAATAAGAGATGAGGAAGGACACT
>RCUC01135326.1:0-46608 GCA_003697995.1 Taxidea taxus jeffersonii
TTTTTTAACAGCACAGTTTTAAAGGTAAAGTCAAGAAACTATCCAAAAATCCATCATTAAGACACGGGTTAAATTAAGGTGCACCTATATTATGGAATACATGGTAAGATAAGGAATGTAACATCCCTGTATGTGACAAAGTATAAAGATGTTCAACAGTATTAAAAAAAAATCAAGGATGTACAGTGTGATTGTACTTGGTGAAAACGGTTATCTCCATGTGTTATTTGTGTTGGCTTTTCCATGCTAAAAGTTTCTGGATGAACAGAAAACTCAACAGTGATATTAGCACAAGCTAGTCTCAAGTATGGATTTTTGTAAACTATTCATAAAAAGTCTGTGGCTTTTAAAAATATTCCTATTAGAAGGGCTGCTAGGAGTTTTGGGACCCACATTATATACCATATCAGCAACAATGAAACATGCTCCAATTTACTATGTGAAGAAGTGATGACAGAGGAGGAGACAGAATAGGGAACAACTCCTCTCCTGCTCTGAGCATCTCAAGCAGCTATTACTGAATTGCTCATGAGTACTGTGTTATAAAGACAGCAAAGAGTTTTAAAAACAAATGGCTTGGCTATTTAGTCGTTTCAAAATGTGAACGCCTACCTAAATACTCAGTTTGCACCCTGCTAGGTGCTGAAACATAATCAACAAGACTGATTCAGTTACTAGATCCTCCAGGCTTTGAGAGAAAGAGATTTACCAAATAATCACAAAAGCTGTGTGTCAAATAGCAACTGTGCTCCAAAGCAGAATCTCTGTGAAATGAGTTGAAGGTATACAGCATCTAAGTATGTTTGGTTTTGTCCTTTTAAGATATAGTGTGTTGTGGCAGATCACTCTGTTTTTTTTTAAGTAGATAACCATTCTTAGAAGATGAACAATCTTTCTTGAATAACAGCTTCAGAAAGGTGTTTTCTTAGATGAATTTTGGTATGCTTTTTTTTTTTTTTTGTAAAACAATAAAAACAAAGTCTCCCTTTGTATTTACTCTAGCTGCCAAATTCAGTGCTGATCTTAAAAATTAAGTATTTCAATGCAGGCCCAAATAAGCACTCTACCTATGATAATTAGTTGTTCTGTTTTATCTGCTATTTAATCCTATGAACCTGGTCAAATAGTTTTGGAAAAATTATAAATGTCCCCAAACCATGTTTGCATGCCTATAGAAAGCCTAGTCTGGTTACTGCAAGTGGCTGTAATTCAAGTAACTCAAGTCACCACTAGTCACCACTACTCATTATTTATTTTTTGATAAGTTATTTAAATTGCCAATACAGAATACCTGCAGAGCTAATATTTTAGTATGTCCCAACATCACAAACTTATGGTAACAGTTATATTTCAAAGATAGAAATGTGTTAAAAATATTCTACTTTAGGGGCGCCTCGGTGGCTCAGTGGGTTAAGCCGCTGCCTTCGGCTCAGGTCATGATCCCAGGGTCCTGGGATCGAGTCCCGCATTGGGCTCTCTGCTCGGCAGGGAGCCTGCTTCTCCCCTCCCCTCTCTGCCTCTTTGCCTACTTGTGTAATCTCTGTCAAATAAATAAATCTTTAAAAAATATATATATATATTCTACTTTAAAAGTGGCACACTTAACATTAATTCACTCTAATTTATTTGCTGACCAATTAAGTACATGCCTGGCAAAGTGCTATGTCCTTAGGATACTACAATGAGTATGATGCATTTTCTGTTTTTTTTTAAGGAGCTCAGTGAGGTAGTAGAAAGAGGAAAAAAAGAACAAGATTCAGTGTGATGTGTGTGCCATAATAAGCAGCATGTAAGTGATGTTGCAAGAAATCAGAGAGAACAGAAGGTAATTTGCCTGTCAGTCAGAAAGCCTCCAAAGGGGGAATACCTATAATAAATTCTCAGATCAGCCAAAATAAACCGTTTAGGTATTTCCCTTTTAATGCCTAAACTTCTAAAGTGAACTTCTAAAAACATAGCTATTTTTAATTACTTTTGTGGATACTGATGGATCCACAGTGTCACACAATAATTTCTATATTCAAAGGACTTTGTGGACTGTGAACCTCAGGCTTATCAGAGGTAGGTCAAAAAAGATTAATCAGTTTATCCCACCTCAAAATTAACAGAATTCCAAATTTGTCATTTGTAAGTAGGCAAAGCAGATCTGAATTTAATATTGTGTAGTCAAATGTTTATAATAAATTCGATCAGAAAACCACATAATATTATGTTGGAATGGGAAAAAATTACTTGATCTTTGGAAACCTTTAAAAAGTTAAAATTAGAGCAACAGTGTACAGATAAATGCAGGCAAAAAAACCAATGTCTCTTGGCTAAACAGATTTAACAGATGTAAAAAAAAAAGAATGCCCAAAAAAGAAACTCTTCAATCATGAGCCCTAAAATTCAGTCTGCAGACCAAGTTTACAAAGACCCAGAATTTATTTAAATTAAAAACAAAAAACAATGGGGTGCCTAGGTGGCTCAGTCAGTTAAAAAGAGTCTGCTTTGGCTCAGGTCATGATCTTAGTTAGGGATCTGGGACAGACCCCAGGAGCCCAGGCCTCCAGCTCCCTGTTCAGCAGGGAGTCTGCTTCTGCCTCTCCCTCTGCCGCTGCCCCTCCCTCCATAACTCATGCTCTTTCATTCTCTTTCTCAAATAAATAAAATCTTTAAAAACAAAACAAAACAAAACAAATTCCACTGACTACATGCAATAGCCAGATCTACCAATCTGAATGCAACAGATAACAGGGTCAGACAAGCTCTAGAGAATAACATAACAGAATAAACTTGACTTATTTTCTTGTATTAGTATGCTATCAGTTTTCAAAGAATTAACGTCACAGAAAAATTCCAGATACCAGTCCCAATTTTTAAAACGATATACCAAGTACGAAGCTACTAAATTTCTTCCCCCTTTGGCTACTACCAAATAAGCTAGACACAATTCTTTTCATTTATTTCTTAGTTGGGTAAATCAATCCCAATAAAAGTACTGTGAAGCAAAATTACCAAAAAGAATACTTAGCTCTCAGCTCAAGTTAGAGGTTACCTAATAACTACCTGAAATGATTGGGAAAAACCTAGGATTCTTATAATGTTCTAAAAAAATAAAATCAATGCTAAAGTTTTTAATCAATTTATTCGTTGATAAAAGGTCAGTGTACAATTCAGGTCCTGAAACATGAATGGCATCAAATCCACATTTCAGGTGGAGAAACAGAAGGAAAAAAACAGAGTAAGTGGTCAGAACTTGCCCAAGGTCACAGAAATAATTGGCAAAACTAGAAGCAGATTCAGATTCCTAACACCAAGGATACTGTTGTACCGTTCTCTTTGTGACATTAATAACATGCATATGATTCCTTCTGTATGATTTAGGCAATAAAGTCAGATGTGTCTTTCTGGGTTAAACAGACACTGCCTAATAGATGAAGGCCCTTTTGAGAGCCAAATTCTGTCTTAATTTTTCTTTTAAAAGTATAAAATTCCTTCCATCATAACACCCAAAAGAAAACTGACATAAGAAAACTGAAAACAGTAATTTTTAATTAGGCTCATTAAGAATTTAATGTTAAGATTTCCTTTATTCATTCTGAATTTTACTCATTTCTTTACCCTTTAAAAATTCTGCTTCCTTTTAAAGAAAGTTACCAGTAAATATGGGCATTTACAAAAGCATTCTTGTAAACATGGTAACAAAAATAGCACTATCTATAATCAAACACAAAATTTCCAGATTTCTTTAGTCAGAAGAAAATAGTTGGGCTTTTGAAAGGAAAATGCTTGCACACTGCATTGGTCTTATGATAAACCAGGCATAGTCCCTCAACGAATTAAGATGCATTCAATGGAAAAATGTTGATAATGCGGACAGGCTACCTTGCTCACCCCAGACAATATATAATGCAATTATAGGGTGGCAAACAACCAGATACTGTGAAATGCTCTCCAGATCTCAGGAAATCAAAAGTTAAACTGAAACAGCGCCATATATTATTTGTCTCTTTAAAACTGACTAAATAGGGATGCCTGAGTGGTTCAGTCAGTTAAGCCTCTGTCCTCCGCTCAGGTCAAGGTCCCAGATTCTGGAACTGAGTGCTGCATCAGGCTCCCTACTCAGCCAAGAGCCTGCTTCGCCCTCTGCCTGCCACTTCCCTTGCTTGTGCTCTGTCTCTGTCTCTCTGACAAATAAAATCTTTTAAAAAAAATAAATAAAACCTATTAAAACTGATTAAATAAAACAAACCATTAATCCAAGTTCAGCCTATACAGCACATTCGGATGGCAAACCTACTTACTCTTAATGAAATGTCTATGTTCTTAAGTTGTTGTTTTTTTTTCCGTTTTAAGATTTTATTTATTTATTTGACAGAGACACAGTGAGAGAGGGAACACAAGCAGGGGGAATGAGAGAGGGAGAAGCAGGCAGGCTTCCCGCCAAACAGGGAGCCCTATGCGGGGCTCGATCCCAAGACCCTGGGATCATGACCTGACCTGAAGCCACCCAGGTACCCCTATGTTCTTACGCTTTAACACCTATCTTGATTTTGCTTTAAGAATTGTGTTGAGGTGTCTGGATAGCTCAGTTGGTTGAGCATCTGACTCCTGGTTTTGGTTCACGTCATGATCTTGAGGTCATGGGACTGGCCCGAAATGGGCTTTGTGGTCAGCACAGAATCTGCTTGAGATTCTCCCCCTCCCCCTACTCGCACACTCACTCTCTCTCTCACTCTCTCTGTCTTGCAAATAAATAAATAAATAAATAAATAAACAAAATCTTGAAAAAGGGAAAAAAGGCCTATAACCAGGTCCCTTCAGCTCCCGATCTTACCTGCTGAGTCCTCCAAATCAATCAGTTTGGGCATTAGGCTTTCAGGGAGTTTTTCTGGTAAGTCATAGCCATTCTTCCTAGCAACTACCAGATGAAAAGCAGCACAAAACTCATCCAGTGTCAATGCTCCATCTTTATCAAAGTCTGAAAGTTCCCTAGAAGACAAACTTACTATAAATATAATCATCTGCTTTGGGTCCCTTTATGTCTTAAGAAGAAGCAAAAGAAACCATTTTCCAGAAAAAGTACAAAAAAATAATTTAAAAAATCCCACAGATATTGGGAGAAGGTGGTGGGGTTACATTATACGTTTAAATAAAAAAAAAAAATGTAAAAAAAAAATCCCATAGATGGGAAGAAGTATAATAAATTGAATACAAAAAAGTGACTGCAAAATGTAGGTAGTGGGCATATGGATGTTCAAGGCACAATTCCTTAAGCTGTTCTGAATACTTGAAATTCTTATAATAAAATGCTAAAAAACAGCTTAAATAAGTAAAACCACCAAAAATGAACTTTAACCCATATGCATTTTTAAGTAACAGGATTTAGTTTAAAGGCAGGCCTATTTAATAAATCACTGAAATTTTAAAAACCTTTATTTTTATTGTTATCAAAGGTACATGTGTCCACTTTAAAGCATCCAAAAGAATTACAAGGCTTGATATAAAAAACAAACAAACAGCCCCCCCATTCTTCCACTTTCTAGATGCAGGAGCAACCACTTTGTATTTAACACGTAACACTAGAAACAGCATGCATATATTGCTAGTTCTTGATTTTTCAGTTTAGGCATTATCCATCTTCCTTCTACTATAGCACTCTATGCTACTAAAAACCCTACTAATGAAATAATTTAAAGTAGAAATAACATTTATGTTTATCTGAGAATTGTTTTTAAAGAGTAATTTGTGGTTATAATTTGTTTAGACTGACTAATTCCAACTACATAGCAGCTATCCGGAGACACAGTTTGGATTTAAGTGGGAGCTAAGCACTGTTCTTAAGTTCATGACTTAGGATAGGTATAGGTATAACTGATGGTATGGGTAATACATAATAGGTATAAGCTTGTTAAAAAAACAGATGGGCTACATATAACCATGGATGAACCAATTAGCTTTTATTCCAAGCATTATGCTAGCAACAAGGAACAGCAGATACAGCTTAAAGAATTTTAGCACTTTTTAACAAACCACTGTACTAGCATCACTTATTTCTTTTCCAGAGAGTGAGACAAAAGCTGACCATTACTGAGTTGAGAACATTCTTGAAAAGGTTACTCTAATAGTTTAGTTTTTAAGGTTTGAAAATCTACTTGCTAGAAGCTCCTCTGAAACAACCCATATTACCCAACTGATGTGATATACCACACTTACCAAATGTGAGAAAGTTCAAGAATAGGAAGTTTTGATTTTGTAAAAAACTCTTTAGCTGCAGATCCTGAAATATTAAAACAGTGTTGTTTAATGTTATGCTGAACTTACAGACCCAAGAATAAAACGTGAGGTTAAGAGTCTTAATTAAGACTTTTATCATTGTGGAAAAAGGTAGGAACCTTAACATGTGTGTATGTTTTTTTCTTCAGTGATTATAAACTCTTTAGACAAACAATTTGAGAATTATCATTTATAATCTCTGACCAATAAAACCATGTCTTTGAAATTATGAAATTGAGACTCTGTCCTGTCCCATCTAGAAGAATTTGTTTTTAACAACTCACCTGGAATAAATCCGTTTAGATCAGGCTGAATGGTTTTAAACTGATTTACATAATACTGTCTTTGTTCATCTGTTATTTTCCAGGGATCATCATAACTACTGGATTGCCTACGAATTTCATTGGCAGTTGTAGCTGATGCTACAGTTCGTACTGTTGTCTGGTCCTGTAATGAAACATTTTTTTCCTCAGTACAGTATCTATCTATATAATTATACGGACCAAGATTGCTAGGTTACTTATCTTTGAAATTAAAAACTTACTTTTTGTGGATGTTTAAAATATAAGAAGTCTTCACAAAGTCATCACCAAACCACATATTTGTTTAATCAGGTTACTGAATGTTTCTGCACAATGATTATATAAGTGCGTAAAATGACAGCAGTGTGTAAGCAACAGAAAGTTATGAAAAATGTGCTAAGAAAGCCAAGCAAATATATTCCTAGGCACAGAAAACTTTCAAAACTTCATTGAATAATTAGAAAGAAAAACAGCCAAAACTTTATTGAAACATTCCACTGATAACAGACTTTAAGACACAGAGCAGAGTTCCGTGTTCTATAAAGAGTGAACTTGCATTTACAAAATTTGCAATAGCAAAATTAAAAAAAAAATGACTGCAGCAATACTCCAAATGAAGCAAATAAAAATGCAATACCAATAAAATGTCACACCTGGACAGAAGCAGGATGCATGGTTAAAAGAGTACTGGTTGGTGGAGTATCTGCAAAACTGACCCAAGTTTCTTGTGGTGGAGGTGGAGGTGGAGAGTGCCCCGACCACACCGCGTCAGCAGCAGAAGAACCTGGAAGGAGAACAGTACACATGCTGGCTCACTTCTGGAGAAAAAAACCAGTTACCAGGTTTGTACTATAACTCCTCATACACGTATTATAAATGTTTCCTTTCAAACTCTAACTTTGAAGAAATGTTAATGATTTCCAAAGCGAATGTCTTCTGTCAACCTAAAATTATCCCTCATTTAAATCTTTTAAATTGTTACTGTGCTTTCCTTGTCAATACTGGAGCTAATATAATATATACCTTATACTTTGGGAAATCATTATTTATTTATTTCATCTTCAGAGAATCTGGTATCTATAAACTTTTGTCTAAGCATCACATGAATAAGTAAATGCAATTACCATTGTTCAAAGTGATGCATCTGCTTACAAACTTTCATAGTTGGCTTTTGCTTCTAATTAAGGTGCTTAATTCATAATTAAAAATTGCCTTGGAGGCAACTCTTAAAGGAATAGCATCAAGTTTCCTTCAATTTACCACCCTTAATAAATAACCGTCACTTATAAAGAATTTCAAAATACCTGATTGTGCTTCCCCAAAGGGAGACCAAAATGGCCCAGGTCCTGCAAGAGGCCTCTCGCTATTTCCCCCACTGGGGTGACGGCTGTGCTTCCTCCATGTGTGTGGAGAAGTTGGTGGGGACTGCTGGGGTGAAACTACTGGGGATGCAGGTTCCTGGAGAGAATATTATTAAGACTTAAATTTTTTTAAGGTGACATTTTTATTAATTAGGTAATCAATAAATGCTTTAATGTAAACATCTATACAGGCCATCAACTGGTAACACATTCAGGCACATGAATACCTGCTGATCTGTAGATGTACGAGGTTGGACAGTATCATGGCTTACAGATCCCTTTTTCACTTGTCCTCTTCCAGGTGGTGGGGGAATTACACCAGAGTAAGACCCTTGATTTTCAGAATCTGAAGAATATGAGGCTGCATGGCGAGATTCCTGTTCATTCTTTGAAGCAACAAATCTTGGCAGAGGAAGGTCCTTTACTGTTAACCACAGAAATAATTATTACTTTAAAATGAAAAAGAGCACACATTAAAACTGAAATATGAATTAGATATTGAAAGAATTTTTACAAAAATGGATAAAGACACATATGTTTACCACTACATTTAGACCATCTCCCTTACACTATTTAGGGAGACTATCCTAGAAAGTAGTAGAACACTAAACTGTCCTTCTAAAGGCAATAACAATAGCTATAATAAATGTCCTATCTGGCTCTGTGCTTGCAACTAAGGCAACAAGGTGCCAAGGTCACGAGAGTAACTGACAAGAGTCTGAAACCAAGACAGTCTGACTAAAGGTCTAGATGATTCCTTTTCTGCTCCTACTAATTCTTTTTAGATGTTAGAGCTGAGCTGTAAGTAAAGGAGAGAATATATCACTAGATTGAGACTAGATTAATCTAGACACTTCACGGCACAAATTCCTGAAAATATTTTACTGTTCCCCTACCAACACCACAGTATAAGGCATGATAGCTATCCACTTTAATCTGGCTTGTGGCATTTCTACGAGCAGATATCCTACATTCAAATAAACAGAGAAGAAAGAAAACCAAGAACTTCTTTGCAGATCAGTCATAGCTCACACCTTTAGACTGGAAAACACACACAGGAACAGTATTTTTAGCAGAAAGTGTACTTCCCTTCACCATGACTATCTTCATCTCTCTTGAATCTCCATACTAAGGAGGGGAAATATTAAGCGTATTCAGTATGTATGTAAAAGAATTCAAAATTATTTGAAAAGAATATAAACTCTCAATTCTAGAAGAATGATGTGAGGCAAAACAGAGGTCCAAAATGAAAACCTCACATTGACCAATAAACTGAACCTGATGCTTAAAACTATTTATAAAAATTCCAACATTACAGAAAGCCTCAAGTTTTCTCTTTCCTCTTTTCCCTATGACAACCACAGAACTCCTTGCATTTAAATGCTACCTTTACAGAATTTCCACTGACTTTGGCATCAATAAGCCTCCCAGTCACAGAAAAATTATCCTAGGTGACACTTATAAGGTAGTCAGATGTCTGTGTGTAGGTTTTAGTCTGTCAATATTTTAACTTTGTCTCTATCCAAATCAGAAAGTTTTGGTTAACTTTCTAATTTCAAATGTACAGCCTTCCCAAACAAAAAACCACAAAGCATTATGTAGTTTTATATGTATTAGAAAAAAAGAAGAAAATAAGGAAGACACATAAGGTGGTGGTCAGTCACTATAATCCATCATTTACTTTGATAAAATTATTCACCTAAACGCTTTCTAAGCAACTTTTAGTGAATTAATTCTGAAGAATCACCCTATTATATGACCATCAAATATGTATTAAGTACATACACACCATAACAGGTTTAAGATAGAGATAGTTTTCTAATATTCACCAATGAACTAATGAATGAAGCTAGAGAGAATACTAAAATGTCAGGAAGACTCAACAATTCTACTGACTTTACTTCGTTTGTGAGCATAACTCTATTTTCATTTTAGCTACTAATGTATTCCATATTTACCTGTATTTATACTTTCCACTCTTAAAGGGAAACCAGACTGGGCAACAGCTACAAGTTTCAAAGCGATATAGAACTGACTTCTTCCAAAATAACCAAGCCTTGTTGCACCACAAAGCTCCATAATCTATAAAAGAACACAATGTTTATATTAAGTTTTGATACTAATTCTCCAAATGAGCAGGTATTTAACTTCTGTTTATAACTTCTCCAAAATACATAGCTGACACATGGTATATTACACTGAAATGACGACCAGCTTCCTCAGGTTTCAGGTTTATGAGTCTGAAAATAAAAGGCACTGACCTTATAATAAGAAGGTTATGGTTCTCCTACTTAGTAAAATCCATATGATAAAGCAATTTTATTTTATTAGAATGACTATTTTTTCTTAAGAGTTCTATTTTTCAGAAACAATGTATCATCTACTTTTCATAAACACTGTGCATACAACAGGGCCAAAAGTTCCTGCAACTAATAGATTATTATGCAGCCATTTTAAGTAATAGTCATAAAATGACACAGTAAGTGGGAAAAAAGTAGGATACATAATTTTAACCACATAAACACAAATCTGAAAAAAACCAGAGGTATACAAATCTATCAGTAATTTTGTTAGTAGAGATTAAGAGTAGGGTTTTCCTCTTATTTCCCAGATTGTATTTAATGTGGCTATACTACTTTTCCTTAAAACAATTTTTGCTTTGCATTTTTAAAGCACGAAGGTCTTCAAGGATCTACACCCTCATTCCAGTCATTTGACAAGTATTTCTAGACTGGCTATGACAAGTATGTATCAGACTAGAAAAAAGAGCTTTGGTTATGAGAGTAAATGACAACTGCAAAAGTTGGAATAATGTCTACTGTACAGACATTATAATCTCAAAATAAACACTAAGTATCTTTTTCTCACCTTCTCAAAAGATACAAATTCCTGTAGAAGGGAGCATATTTGTCTCTCTTCTTTTTCCTGAACCACTCAAAGATTAGGGTACCTAGATGTTAGGTAACAATTCACAAGTATTTACTAGAACTGCAAAAAAAGTACCCACCAACAGTTAAGCAATGTGTCACAATCAAAATTAACCACAAGAGAAGACATTTTTTTATGTGATTGATCAGCAATGGAGGAAGTTCCTTATTCTGCCACTAAGGGGCATCACTTCAGTGTAAATTTAAAAGGGCAAGGAGGATAAAAGGCCAGGTCCACAGTAAGGAACTAGGAGGAAAATGAGGGTAAGAGTTAAGAAGGCCACATCACCTTCAAAGATACGCAGGCATTTTGTTATGATTACTGTCCCTTTCCACGATTCTTTTCTGCCCACTTGGCATCCTGTAAAGGATCATTACACATCTTAGGTAATTTTGCTTATAAAACAAATCTAAAATATGACCTGTATCTACATTTGATAAAGGGAAGACCTCAAAGGCAATCACAGGTAGTCGCTTTGTTTATCCTAGTTATATGCGTTTCAGGTTATCAGTCAGGAGGAGATGCCCAAGGAACAAGAAGAAATGCAGAGGGGGGGAGTCCAGAAGAAGGGAGCATGCTGTGGAGATGTGCTCCACACCTGAACCAGACAACCAGGTGATGACTAAAGCTAAGGGAGTAAATGAGACTGCCTGCAAGCCCAAAGCCGGAAAAGGGAACTGTGGAGAACACCAAAACCTAAGGGCAGGTGTAAACAGGAGCCTATGAAAGAAGCAGTGGGAAAAAGTACCAGTGTAAGGAGGAAATCAAGGGTGGAAAGAGGTTCTGGAAGGTGGGAGCAAACCTTAAATAAAATCATTATTGCACATAAAAATTCATGTACAAAGGTGTTCACAGTAAGAAGCAACCTAAACTTAACACAAGAACAAAATAGATACAGTTGATTATTAAACAACCATATAATGAGATAACCATACAACAGTTAAAACTCATTGCTTACAGTATTAATGTTATGAAAACAAAAAGCAAGAAACAAAGCAGGCATATAAACGTATAATCCCCAGGGACGCCTGGGTGGCTCAGTTGGTTAAGAAGCTGCCTTTGGCTCAGGTCATGATCCCAGCGTCCTGGGATCGAGTCCCACATCGGGCTCCTTGCTCAGCAGGAAGCCTGCCTCTCCCTCTGCCTGCCACTCTGTCTGCCTGTGCTCGCTCTCTCTAACAAATAAATAAATAAAATCTTAAAAAAAAAGTACAATCCCAATTTTATTAAGATATGTACATATAAATGGTAGAGAATATGCCAGTGATTATTTTTGGGTACTGAGATTAAGGGATTTTTTTGGGTTTTCTTTATATGAGTCTGTTATCTACTACCAAAAAATATTTTATATTATTTAGTCAGAAAACTAATAATTTCCAAACAGAAGAATTAGTGGGGCCAAATAAAAAAGGAAAGAAAACACACTCTATTTTATAATTAGGAGGTCTTTGCCGCTTAAGCAATAGTACAGATGCAGTAGGGTAAAATCTCATTTGCAATGGATGAAGGAATAAACATGAGAACTGTAAGTGGAGAAAGACAGGTTAGCATGCTTGACTCTCAGAGAAAGTAAGTTTAGAAGAGTAATCTTGATTCTCCTAAGTCTCAGGGCTAGCCAGCGGAAGAACTGGCTCAAATGCCTTCGGCTCAGGTCGTGATCCCAGCGTCCTGGGATCGAGTCCCACATCAGGCTCCTTGCTTGGCAGGGAGCCTGCTTCTCCCTCTGCCTCTGCCTGCCTCTCTGTCTGCCTGTGCTCGCTCGCTCTCTCTCTTTCAAATAAATAAATAAAATCTAAAAGATTTATAAAAAAAAAAAAAAAAACAAGCCCGTTTGATCCCAAAGCTCTTTTTAAGGGGCTTGGGGGCGGGGGAGGGGGGGTAGAAAAGCAAGAAGGGATGCTATCTTTCTACTACTGTATCAGATGTAACAAAATTCTAAGTTGTCCTGTCAGGAAAGGGGAATGAGATTTTGAAAAGGGAGATAAAAGGGCTCAAGGGCAAAATATTTGCAGTTATTTCTCTATAACTAATCCTGGCTACATCATCTACAGAACTCACTTTGTGGCCCAAGTCAGGCATATGTATCACTGATATCTATCTTTCCGAGCTACACTAATTAGAGAGGCCACTAGATCTTGAAACAGCACAGGCAGAAAGGAGCTGTAACATATAAACTTACAAAAACGATCCCTGATGAAACAGTACCAGGAGTCTGATTTATCATTACAACCTTGTGAATTAGACAAAAGTTGTCTCTAAAAAAATATGTGGAATAACTCCTAGAAGCAGAGCACTGGACCAAAGTATACATATACTTAAAAATGCATTCACTATTGCCAAATGCCTTCCAAAAAGGTTACTGAAAATTTTCTCCCACTATTAATAGGAGAGTGTTTCTTTTTCATATTTTCTCCAGTAACCTTAAAAGACTACTCACACACTTACATGTAATTTTTTGACTACATGTATTATACAGTTTCATAGTTATTCCTTACTTTAGTTTTTATAATATTCAAATAAATGATATAGGGGCACCCAGGGGGCTCATCTGGTTAAGCACCTGCCTTTGGCTCAGGTCATTCTCTCAGGGTCCTGAGAGCTGCCTGAATCAGGCTCCCTGCTAGGCAAGGAGCCTGCTTCTCCCTCTTCCTCTGCTCTGCCCCCCCACTCCCCACCAACATGCTCTCTCTTGTTCTCCCTCTCCCTAACAAATAAATAAAATATTTTTAAAATAAATAATAAAATCAATAAATATCTGATAGATTTATTAGCCCAGCCCTCAATGTTTTTTTTCTTGTTTAGAATTTACTGGAATATTCTCATATTACTTATTCCTCCAAATACTCTTTAAAATCATTTATCAAAATAAACAGATTTTAATTGGAATGGCAATATATCCTAACTTTAACAAGATCACCTCCAGTGTTCAACCATTAAGCCTGATACTGGCTAAAACTCTGCAACACCTTTGTTATGTTAAGAAACGATTCAGCTATGGGGAATCTGGGTGGCTCAGTCAGTTAAGCATTGGACTCTTGATTTCAGCTAAGGTCAAGAGATGGAGCCTCAGGTGGGGCTTTGTGCTGGGTGTGGACCCTACTTAAGATTCTCTCTCCCCCTCTCGGCCCCTACCCTGAGTGTGCACAAGCACGTGCTCCCTCTCTCAATAAATGAATGAATGAAATATTTAAAAAAAAAACAACTATTCAGCTAGTTCCACGTCCCTCTCCCTCTGCCCCTACCCCCAACCTGTTGTGCATAGTATGCTCTCTCTCTCAATGAATGAATGAATGAATGAAATATTTTTAAAAAGGAAGAAAACTATTCAGCTAGTTCCACTGGTCTAAGAACTTTGTTTGGGGTTTTGTGTTTTCAAAAACCACAAACATATTAATTTTGGGGCAGAAAACTAAAAGGTCATAATTTTTCTCCTTGGTCTATTAATTATTCATAATTCTATTAACAGAATTCCTAACATCAAACCATCTTTTGATCCCTAAAATGAATTTCATTTAGTCACGGTGTATATTACTATTTCAAATAATATTTTAAAAATTTTAACCACAATATTAAAATTAGGCCCCAAAAAACACAAGAAAACAAGAACCCCCAAACCCCAATCTATACCTGAAAGGTTTGGAAACGGTGCTCTAGTTGGCTTTGTAAAGAGAACAAACAAGTTTTACTCTTCTTCTCTCTGCTCCAAAATACTTTATATAGATTTAGAGCTATATGTTCCATAAAGATTCAGAAGAATTCACCTATGACATGGGCTGAGCAGTATCTCTGATGTGTGTCTCAGTTTCTTCCAGGGCAAGTGGGATACACTAGGTTAGTCTATCTTTAAAATGTTTGATAATTTCCTAGAAATCATTTATCACCTCCAAATTTTGAAATTTATTATTAATTCAGCATTATTCAAAGTAGTCTCACTCTTTTGTCTTTCTATGGTAACTTGCTCTTAGTCTGAATTATGTATATTTATGAGCATGCCTGCACAGCTGCCTAATGTTAAGAATCACTTAAAGCCCCTGTTAGGATATGGATTCCCAGACCTCCCCCATTAGATTGTAACCTACCTAAGAAACCCAGGATCAGCTAGTGTTGCTGGTATACTACCAATAGCTACTGAAAACCATTAAGCTTTATTTTCATAACATTGTAAAATTTACATGTTCTTGGTAAAATAAATAAATGGTATTTAAGGATATGGAATTAAAAATTCCTACAATCTCCATCAGAAAAACAACTCTTTCCATATGTTCTTCCCAGCTTTTCCACATGTATTCAACATATACTTTTTACACATATAGGGTCATACTGTAAATGACTCTGTTCATACAATATTACTTGAAGATCTTTTTATATCAGCATAGGTCTTTTTCATTTTTTTACACAGCATTCCATGCGTGGACATACCTATTACAAATTAACCAATCCCCTACTAATGGACACTTAGGTTTTTCTAGCTTTCTATTACAAATAATGCCATAAACATTCCTATGCATGTATACTAGTGCACTTGTAGAACTGTAGGACAAATTTCTAGAAATAGAATACACTTTAAAATGTAAAGTACTCCAAAGTACTCAAAAAAAAACTCTGAATGACTGTACCATCTTACTGACCAGCAAAGAACTTAGTTAGCTGTATGGTCTGAGACAGAAGAGAGAAGGGCCGAAAGTTTTCATTAATTTTATTGGCTTCACATGGATATCAATCCTAAATAAGTCAGTATTGACTTTTTTCCCTGAATGCTCTGTTCCATAATACTTATCAAAAGCCACTAACTTCCAGGAAGAAAAGATAACCTAGATTATAGTTCATTTTAATACCTACAGAGATCAACGTGGTTAGGGAATCATTCTGTATTATATAGTACTTGAGCAAGTTATATTACTTTACTGTGTCTGAATTTCCTTCTATGTTAGGGAATCATTCTGTATTATATAGTACTTGAGCAAGTTATATTACTTTACTGTGTCTGAATTTCCTTCTATGTTAACTGGGAAAAATAATATACTACCTCTTCTGATTGCTGTGAGCATTCAATGAGGCTGTATTTAATAAAACACTAAAGTGTCTGGTCCACAATATAATTATTACTTTTTATTTAATACCCTGATCATAATGCACTTTATTCAGAGACTTCAGAGACTAAGTCACTATTGAAAACATTCTCCTGAGAGCTAAGAGTTAATGCCTTTAAGCCCCAAAGTGGGTTTTATTATAATTTTTGATGGAAAGTCTTCTAAAATATAGGATGCTTTCAAGCCTTCATATGTATTTTGAAGTTCTTGTTTAAGAGAATACACTGAGCACAGGAAATTACCTCCTCTCCCTTCAGGAATCTTATTAAAATGAGAGTAAGGGAATAAATCCACAAAAGTAAGAGAGAAGGGGAAACAATGAACAGGCATGAAATCTCAACAAATGTTAACAATCAGAAAGCAGATGGAATCATGTCTAATACAGTAGGTGGAAAAAAATCAGTGCCAACAAAACCTACAGAGAAAAATTTGCTCCGTAAAATCCAGGGACTCACCTAGAAATGGTACGTAGGGATATGCCTAGAGTGAGACAAGGTATGACTAAGGGTGAGATTGGGAGAGAGATGAAGGTCTCTATCTTTGCAGCTGCTCACAGAATATTAGCAACCAGACTTTACCCTCCAAATATAAATAAACAAAAAACTGGAAGTTATATCTCTAAAGAAATGTAGGGAAGTACTAGGTCAGCTGATATGGACAAAGGTTGTTGCCCCAGAGAAAAGCTCCTATTTCTAGCATTTAGTAATCCAGTAAGAGTCAGCATCTGGCCCACTCCTTCCTTTTTTTTTTTTTTAAGATTTTATTTATTTGACAGAGAGAGAGAGAGACAGTGAGAGAGGGAACACAAGCAGGGGGAGTGGGAGAGGGAAAAACAGGCTACCCACTGTGCAGGGAGCCCTGATGGCAGGGCTCAATTTTAGGACCCCTGGGATCATAACCTGAGCTGAAGCTAGACGCTTAACAACTGAGCCACCCAGGGGCCCCTGGCCCACTCCTTCCAAAGGAAGGCAGTCTTTTAAGGAACTAAATGTAAGAACAAAGACCTCAGTTATTCTATTGTTGCATTAAATATAAACAGGTTACCAGAGATCAACAAGCAACCAAGGAAAACCTACATAATAGAAGAAAACTGTCAAATTTTAAAAAGAGGAAAAAACTCTGAGAGAAAGATAGAATTCAAGAAAGAAAGAGCACTTAAAAATATTCTAGTGAGTATCCTCTGACAGATTTAACACAGTAATGCATCCATAAAACAAGAACAGGATACTATGAAAAAGGAACAACCAAAGAATAAGATGTGTAGAAATACACAAAGTTCAATGGAAATACTAGAAGATAGAGAAAAATTTCTTCAGAAGTAGGAAGAGGCAAGGTGAATTAGAAAATGAGAGAAAAACAGAGCATTAATTTGGAAGGCTAAAATTTTTATTAAATGAGGTCTACAAAAAAATGCAGAGAAAACAGAAGACTCATAATTATATAAGAAGAGATTTTCCCCGAATCTAAAGACACAAGCTTTCAGATTAAGAGTCTACTGAGGGCTCAACACAATGGGTTAAGGAATTCCTAAACACATTACTGTGGAGCTTCAGAACTGCAAGGATAAAATGAAGATCCTCAGAACATCCAGAATATGCGTAAATGGAGTAGAGAAGGGGGAGAGGTACTGATCACTAAGAAGAAATACTAACCGGACTGGAATCAGACTTCTCATCAGTAACACTGAATCAGAAAACAATAAAGCGACAGTTCCCTCAAGTTTCTAAGAAAAAATTATTTTCAACCTAGAATCCTGTATCCAAACTAGCATGAAGATGCTGGAAAGAACACTTTCGTGAATGCACATCTAAATAAAGTTTATCTCCTATGAACTCTTTCTTGAGAAAACATTTGAGGATGTTTTTCAGCAAAAATTAGAGACAGCCTCCAGAAAAAAAGCAGATACACACCAAGAAAACAGGGAAATAAGGCTATAGGATGACAGCTATACAAATGACCTGGAAAGCAACCAGTCCAAATTAGGGCAAAATGACAGAAAGCTCCAAGAAGATTTCAGAAAAAATAAAGGGGAAGGAATGGATACAAAGGCAAACAGGGTTTGGGGGTCGGGGGAGACATGATCCAGGGTCCTGGGATGGAGCCCCTCATCCTAAGCAGGAAGCCTGCTTCTCCCTCTCCCTCTGCCTGCCCCTCCCCTTGCTTGTGTGCTCTCTCTGAGTCGAATAAATAAAATTCTAAAAAAAAAAAATCATAGTACCATAGTACTGGTTCTGCACTAAAAAATTTGTATCTTCATAATGTAGACACACTTTGGTTTTCAACTTTTAGATTCAATCTAAAGAACATATTAAATAATTAAGAATTACGATTTTAGAACAAGGTGCAAATGTTCTCAGTACTAAATATGTAAAAATATAGCTAACAAGTTCAGAGAGAAGGGTAAGAAAGCTGAAGGAAAAAAGGCATGGACTCCTGGGTTTTGGTCTAGTAGATAAGAAGCTTAGAAGTCAACACTCCATCCTAACAAGCAAAAAGCTACAACAAACTGAAAAACCAAGAACTCTTCTTAGATCTGTAAGAAAAGTCAGGTCACAGAGCAAACTGCTGCCCCTGAAACTGGAGACCAACAGAAGGCAAATACAGAGAATCACAACTTACTGGAGGTAAAACCCATCAGCATCAACCTCCTTGAAACCCAAGATGAAATATAGGAAAGGGGAAGGAGAGGAAATTGTTGGACTTTTCATAAAGCCTTTATAATCCCTGTTTTTTTAATCCTATGTAGATATTATTTTGATGAAAACAAAAATATGTTTTTGAAGGATCTAATAAGCAGACTCATATTTTTAGTAATACAGATTTTATAAACAAATTAGTATATTGTACTACATTGCAGTTATATATTCAAAGCCTCTAAGAAAAAGTGGAATGTTTTTCTTCGCCTAACAGACTAACACTATTCACAGAATTTTTGTTTTATTCTGGTTTTTTTTTTTAAATATTTTATTTGTCAGAGAGAGAGAGCGCAGGAGCGAGCACAGGCAGACAGAGTGGCAGGCAAAGGGAGAGGGAGAAGCAGGCTCCCTGCTGAGCAAGGAGCCTGATGTGGGACTCAATCCCAGGACAATGGGATCATGACCCAAGCCAAAGGCAGCCGCTTAACCAACTGAGCCACCCAGGCGTCCCTTATTCTGTTCTTTTTAATGATTTATGACTTTTTCCCTGTTGCCAAGCTCTTTCTTTTACTCTATCAGCAGGCTTTCTAGTTGTTGGCCTTCTGCCTTGCACACATGGCTTAGAAATAGAAACAACCTTTTAAAACTGTATAAAAACAAGAATAAATAGTTCTTTAATAATAACTCAAAGAACTCACCAAAGAGCAAAGAACACGAGTATTTTTTTACTTCCAGATATACAAATACAGTGGTGGTGGTACATTTGTTGGTAGGGGAGGGGCATTAACATTTATTGAGAACACATAATGCTAACCACAATCCTAATTACTCAAAGTGTTCCCCATCTAATCCTAAAAATAATGTGCAGAATTGGTATTATTATCATTTTACAGGGGAAGAAACAATCAGACTGGCCAAGTAACAAAGGCCAGAGGGCCTAAACGGCAGAGCTATAATTCAAAGTTATGCCTTTAATCTTCCACCAAGATATGCTGTTCATTGTCCTTTTCCCAGGATAATGTTGGCTTCCTCAGGGCAAGTACCCTCACTGGCTGCTAAAGCATGTCTCATGGCCAAGAGTGCCTAGAATATAGTAACAACAAAAGAGCAGTGTAAATGTGTAAGAGAGGCTCTTCCATCCTAGGTTCAGAAGAGGAGATACGGGAATGCTAGCAACAATAAAGGTATATAGAAGGTATTTCTTATTTGAAATGAAAAAAAGATCAAAGTAGATGCCAAAGTACATATCTGAGCTTGAATCCATGAGCTGGATTACAAAATATAAAAACTCAGAAAAACAGAATGAGAATTATACTGAAACTAGATAATATGGAGAAGCATCCTAGAAAGCTACCTATATTCTCCCCAAGATGAAATTTTATGCATGTTTAATACAGTTGACTCTTGAACAACACAGGGATTAGGAGAGCCAAATCCCCACACAGTCAAAAATACACTTAAACTTCTGACTTCCCAAAAACTTAACTATAAATCTACTGTTGACCAGAAGCCTCATCAATAACATGAAGTTGATTAACACATATTTTGTATGTTAAATGTTTATACTTTGTATTTCTGCAATAAAGTAAGCTACAGAAAGGAAAATGTTATTAAGAAAACCATAAGAGATGGGGCGCCTGGGTGGCTCAGTGGGTTAAAGCCTCTGCCTTTGGCTCGGGTCATGTTCCCAGGGTCCTGGGATGGAGCCCCACATTGGGCTCTCTCCTCTGTAGGGAGCCTGCTTCCTCCTCTCTTTCTCTCTGCCTGCCTCTCTGCCTACTTGTGATCCCTATCTGTCAAATAAATAAATAAAATCTTAAAAAAAAAAAAAAGAAAACAGAGAAAATATATTTACAAATAAATAAAATCTTAAAAAAAAAAGAAAATACATTTACAATACTGTGCCTGTGTTAATAAAAAAAAAAATGTATAAGTGAACCCACTCAATTCAAACCCATATTGTTCAAGGATCAACTGTACAATAAAACAGAATAGAAAGTAAGACTCTCCCTTTAGAGCACCTGGGTGGTTCAGTCCATTAAGAGACTGCCTCGGCTCAGGGCATGAGGTCTTGGGATCAAGCCCCGCCTGGGGCTCCCTGCTCAGCAGTAGCCAGCTTCTCCTTCTACCCCTCCCCCTGCTCATGCTCTCTCTTTCATGCGCTCTCAAATACATAACTGAAATTTTCAAGAAAAAAAAAAAGATCCTCCCTTTATAGTCATTATCAGGTTAAAAATGAGGTGAATCTACTGCTTTCATTTTTTTTTTTAATAAATACATTTTTGACAGAGAGAGATCACAAGCAGGCAGAGAGGGAGGCAGAGAGAGAGGAGGAAGCAGGCTCCCCGCTGAGCAGAGAGCCCCATTCGGGGCTCGATCCCAGGACCCTGAGATCATGACCCGAGCCAAAGGCAGAGGCTTAACCCACTGAGCCACCCAGGCACCCCTGCTTTCATTTTTAAAATGAAAGGTTAAATGGGACACAATCGGTGGCAAAACTGACTATATTTTTGCTAGCTTGAAAGCCCAGGGAGCTTGGTCTACATGCATGCACTACACTGACTACCAATCAGTGTCCTTGTCTTGTTCCAGTAACTTGTTAGACTAGTTCCTACACCTCTATGACTCATTAGCTTTACTAACATGGGAATATCTATAATGAAGATTCACATTTACTAGAGAAATTAAAGTAGGGAAAGTAGGGAACAATTATACTCGGAGTACTTATGATTAGGAAGGCTATTTACTTGTTATCATACTTAATGATCAGAACAAGTCTCTAATGTTGGCTACCATTACCCTCAGTTAATAGGAAAGGAAACTGGGGCTAGTAAGTGGCAGAGCCAGGATTCAAAGCCTTATTAGTCTAAGTCCAAAGCTCTCTGTTCCCAGCTGTCTCCAAGGCATAGCTAAACAGAACTCTTTAACATTGGCATGCTTATGGAGCAGTAGTTCTAAAAATGTATTCCAATGAACAGCAGTCAAGTTAAAGACTCAGGAGCTGAGTAAGTTGAGAGATATTGCAGCCCCTGTGGAGACTACACAATGCAGTTTTAGACCATAAGAAGCACTAAAAAGAACTCTACAGCCTAGAAATAAACCCCTTTTTGGTTCAGATTCTATTAAAATGCTTCAGAACTAGTGGTTCACAGATCAGATGCTTGGAATAAAACACTGTGGGAAATGCTGTAGACCATAGAGCATTGATTTTCACATTTTTTTAGTCCCAGGATCACTTATACATGTTTAAAGTTATTGAGAAAAAATATTTTTAAATAAATAGAAAGTACTGAGAATTCCCCCAAAGCTTTTGTTTTTGTAGGTTATATTTATTGGTATTTGCCGTATTAGAATTTAAACTGGGAAATTTAAGAATATGTATGTATAAATTCATTTAAAAATAAGAATCTGGGGGCGCCTGGGTGGCTCAGTGGGTTAAGCCTCTGCCTTCAGCTCAGGTCATGATCCCAGGGTCCTGGGATCGAGCCCCGCACTGGGCTCTCTGCTCGGCGGGGAGCCTGCCTCTCAGAGAGAGGAGGCTCTCTCTGCCTGCCTCTCTGCCTGCTTCTCGGCCTATTGTGATCTGTCAAATAAATAAGTAATATATTAAAAAAAAAATAAGAACCTGATTATATGTAACATAAAATTTTATGAAAATAACTATTTTCCAAAACTAAAAAACTGAGTGAAGAGGTGCCTAGCTGGCTCAGTAGGTAGAGTATATGACTCATGATCCTGCAATCATGAGTTCGAGCCCCATGTTGGGCACTGAGATTAAAAACAAAAGCAAAGGGTACCTAGAAGGCTCAGTTGGTTTTGTCTGCCTTCAGCTTGGGTCACGATCCCAGCACCCTGGGATCGAATCCCATGTTGGACTCCCTCCTCAGCTAGGAGTCTGCTTCTCCCTCTGCCCTTCCCACCACTCACGTGCTCTCTCCCTCAAAAATAAAGTCTTTAAAACAAATAAACAAACAAAACTGAGTGAAAAGAGTATTTGTTTCAAATATATGCAAATTTTCCTTAATGTCCAGTTTAGGTAAAGATTCTTATACCTGCCTCACATTTGATTCATCCCAAAATGCTGCTTTGTTTTATATATGAGAAAACACTCTCACTTCATAGGGATATGTACTGAAAACAGATGATTTATATAGCCTTTGTCAGATAATTCTCATTTTGTGTTTTGATACCACACAAAACTCAACAAACAGTAATTGCTGAAAGCTTAGTTGCAATATGGAATCCAAAGCCATATCAGTATCAAATCAAAGCCATATCATACTTTTTGCATAGCCTACATTAAAATGCATTGGTGTACCAGGTGCACTGCACTCTTCACTGATCTTTAGTAAACTACTAGTTCATCAAGCTATGGAGCTCTTCCAAAAGTAGACACATTTCACTTACAAAATATTTTAAAAACCACATTGTTAACATATCGCCATCAATCTCATCAGAAAAGTCATTAAATATTGGGAACCAGTCAAACACATAGTTGCAGACAGAAGTTTTTAAAAAATCCTAATTTTTGTCAGAAAGCTTGAATTTCACCATTAGTAATGAAAAGCATCAGTTGTTTCAAGTGACAGGCACACTTTCTTCACTTGCAGGAAAATAGCTGCCCATTATCCAAGCTAGCCACTCCTTCAAGAAAAACAGTGTTTCATGAAAAAAAAAAAACAAAAAACAAAAAACAAAAAACAGTATAGCTCACAACTCAAATAAAAGAAGTATTTTCCCTCAAGACAATCATCATACTTTAGCATGCAAGAGAAGTGCTTTATGCACACTTACATTTCCTCACACAAAATACTAAAAAGAAATATGCTCAAGGATTAAGCCTTAATAAAATTATTTTCTATACACAGAACATTCTTTTTTTTTAATTTTTAAATAAACATATGATGTATTACTAGCCCCAGGGGTACAGGTCTGTGAACTGCCAGGTTTACACTTCACAGTACTCACCATAACACATACCCTCCCCAATGTCCATAACCCCACCACCCTCTCCCTCCCCCCTCCCCCCAGCAACCATCAGTTTGTTTTATACACAGAACATTCTTATTTTTTTTTTGAAGATTTTATTTATTCACTTGACAGAGAGATCACAAGTAGGCAGAGAGTCAGGCAGAGAGAGAGGGGGAAGCAGGCTCCCTGCTGAGCAGAGAGCCCAATGTGGGGCTCTATCCCAGGACCCTGAGATCATGACCCGAGCCGAAGGCAGAGGCTCAGCCCACTGAGCCACCCAGGCGCCCCTACACAGAACATTCTTAATTGAAATTGGCTTCTTCACTGCACAGCAGTAAAGAACACAATACTAGTAAATCTGGTAAATGCACTCATCTGCACTAAGGAAACAACAGTTTTATCTGCCACTACTTTGCACTATCAATGCAAATGTCAACACAGAAAAAAAGGGCAAAAAAACAGCTTACTATTAGTATGAAAATAATTTTGACCTCACCCACCAGGGATCTGCAGACCAAACTTTGAGAAATGGTATTATAGAGCATACTCTCTTCTTCTACAGAGTAAAAACAGAGAACAGTGATAAGAGGACCTCTTCTTTGTCAGCAATGCTATCTGCCCCTGGCTCTAGAACAGCCACTGGAAACACAATGTCTACAGGTGCAAGCAAGTAGCATAAATTAGTGAAACTGGCCAGGTGGGGAGACATAGTGCACTAAGGAGAGCAGGTTTGAAGGAAACCGCTATTAAGCTCTAGCTAACTGCTATTATAGAAGATTATCTGCCAAATGAAGCCATCTTCAGATTTCTGAAGCTGGAAATCTGGAATTTTCTATGATATATTCTTATTTTTAGAAGTTAATCAAAATAATTTTTAAAAAATATCTGACGAACTAAAATATGTGGACCACCTATTTACATGTTCTGTCCCCAAAGGGTGTTCTATAGTTAACACTACAAAAATGGCATAAAATAAACAGCAAACCTTCAATAATGTCCCTTCGGGTCCCTTAGCAAGCAGAGTAAAAAAAAAAAAAAAAAAAAGTGAAACCAAATTTCATGAACAATAACCACACACACAGGCATTATTATATATTAACCTGTCCTATTTATATAATGGTCCTGGAGTGCTTCGAGCTAAGATTCTGAATGCAGAGAAAAATATTATTCTCTGGCCATTAATGAATCATTATATAATGGTTTTATGTAAGATCCTGTTATCTGGCAAAGTGACTCAAGGTACTGAGACAACTGAAGAGTAACCAGGGGAAATTAATTCTAAGATAATGTGTTATCTCATCCTCCACTGGTCTGTCAGGTACAGTTCTTAATACTCGTTCCCACAGTTTAAATAACACAGGAATTCTGAAACACCTCTTCCTCTTTTCTTTCAGTAAATCAAGACTGCTCCTTGGGCGCCTAGGTGGCTCAAATGGTTAAGTGTCTGCTTTCTGCTCAGCTCATGATCCTAAGTCCTGGGATGGAGCCTCACATCCCATCAGCACATCAGGCACCCTGCTCAGTGGGGAGCCCGCTTCTCCTTCTGCTTGTGTTCTCTCTGTCAAATAAATAGATACAATCTTAATAATAACAACAAAAAAAGACTGCTCCTGCTTCCTGCTTCAAGGACTTTGCACTTGCTGTACACTCTGTATGTTTACCACTCAGATTTTTGCTTGGTTGGCTTCTGCCAGTCAGGTGTCAAGTGTCTTAATCTCAGAGACCTTTCTAGAGCACCCTACCGTTTATTTATTGTCAACATCTCCCAGAAGAATGAGACTCCAGAGAATAAGGAAGATCTCTTACATTCCCTGAACCTAGAACAACTCCTGATGTACAAGTTTGTTGGCTGGGAGAATAAATGAAAGAATTATTTTTTACTCAACTTTGCTGCAATCTCTGTCCAGTCCCATACACAAGGCTACCAGATTGAGAATCCTAATATAGAGCTCCAAACAATGTTTATTATTTTCAGAAGAACAAACTTCTAAGTCCAGCTTCCAAGACTCTCCAAATTATAGCCCCAAAATTCTTTTTAAGTCTTACTTTGGCCAATCTAGACTGGATTACCCTATTTTCATGCTTTTCTCTCACCAGATCACTTATGTCCGACTATTAAATTTATACCCCTTCCTTCACAAACACCGTTAAGAGCCTCCTCCTTCCTGTAACATTGTCCATCCTTCCCACTACTCTGTAAACGAATGACTTCTTCTCTCGACTTGTACTCTAGCTTCTACCATCTGAATTCCTTGAATTATCTGTGTAATTGTCAGCCAACCACACACTTCTCATACCCCCTCTCTCTACGAAGATCCTTGGGGCCAGAGAGATAACTTAATCATACTGGAACCAAGGCAAGATCTGGCATTGTACTGGGCACTTAGTACTGAAGGAACTCATGGTGTCCAAATCCTCCTGATGTACCAAATTCATTCTATTCGTCTTCATCTGAATTAACTCTTTTGTGTGTGTGTGGAGGGGGGGGGTGTGAGAGAGAGAGAGAGAGAGACAGAGACAGAGAGGATTAAATCTGACTGGAAAGATCATTTTTACCATTTTTTAAAAAGTTAAATATTTTCTAATAGTAAACACTATTTGCTTTGTGCAAAGTAATTTGGATTACACATGATCCATGCACAATTGGCACATCCCCTTCACCACTAGAGTACACTGTGGCAAGCAGAAAAGGCAAAAAAAAAAAAGCAATGGCAAAGAAGATAGGGGCATACATCAAAGCCCAGCCTTTCCATTATGACTTCACTTCCTTTCAAACACTGCTGTCCACACAGAGTATGCTTAGTTTACAAACTACGTGGACACACTAATATCTAGTATTTTCCTTTGTTATAAAAGCAATTTAAATACACAACCAGTCCAACTAACAAGTAAGTCCTATCTATTACTACACTCATGAAGCATGTCTGCATTCCTGAATGACTTTAGCTAATACTTTGTGACCAACTCCACTGCCAATTCCCTAGTAAACTCAGGTCTAAACTGAACGCAATCTTACCAACCTTTCCAAGATACTTAGAAGTTGTAGCTGAGCAAATACCCCACCTCACTTTTGCTACAGTTCTTTCTTACCCAAAACCATTATTGCTTATACAACTCAAATACTCTTTGATTTAAAACCTAAGGTTCAAGACCACATTGCTTCTTTGCTTTTGCCTGCTAAGATTTTACCTTATTCTGTAAATAAAAAGCCATTCTTTTGATTCTTTTCTGTCACTTGTACCTTCACACATAACTTCCATCTCATATTTCAGCCTCTTTTCTATCCTTTTAAGTATGAGTTCTCCAAGTCTTTCCCCAATAATATGTCCTTAGACAAAATTTAAAAAATTGTCTACACATTGTTGTGTTGACAATGGCACACAATATTTTATAAAGCACCTCAAAAATAAGAAGTATATCAGTCTTTTCTTGAGCCCCTGTTATATATCAGGCACTGAAATATCAGGTAAGTACTGGATAAATATTAATTCCCTTTCTACATTTGTAAAAGGTATACTTTTCAATACAAAGAAAAACTACGAATGTCTCCTGTAACTTTTCAATAGAGTTTAAATATATTATATGCTTTCTTAACCTACTGATATTATCATAGAAATTTATCAAAAGAACACACTATAACAGATTACTGCTATAGGGCCTAGAAGCTTATTAGTATTTGGAAGGCAGATTTTATTCTACTTGCTAAAGCAAGGAACCATAAAGAATGTGTTGAGTTAAACAGTAAACAGAAAAGAAGACTGAGGGGTGCCTGGGTGGCTCAGTTGGTTAAGCCCCTGCCTTCGGCTCAGGTCATGATCCCAGAATCCCAGGATCAAGTCTCACGTGGTTGGGCTCCCTGCCAAGCAGGGAGCCTGTTTCTCCCTCTACCCCTCACCCGGCTCATGCTCTCTCTCTCTCAAATAAATAAATAAATAAATAAAATCTCGGAGGGATGGAAGCAGGAAGGAAAGAAGGCTGAGATAGATTTTAAAAAATATTTTTTTAAAGAGGGAGAGAAGGGGTGAAAAGGTGGAGGGGCAGAGGGAGAGTATCACAAGCAGGCTTCACGTACCCGGCTCCATTTCACAACCCTACCATCATGACCTGAGCTTAAATCAAGAGTCAAACACTTGGGGCACCTGGGTGGCTCAGTTGGTTAAGCTGCTGCTGCCTTCCTTCACCCCAGATTTTTAAATTTTATGGAGTTCTTAATTTGAACTTCTGGATAGTATAGATAATTAAAGAGATTCCTTTCAGCAACATATGACCAAAGATTTTACTTGCTTTGGGCCATATACACTCCTGTTAACAGTCCTGCTATGATAAGGGTAGTACATGTAGACCAATAAATATTTTATAGCTTATAATCAGTATCACAGTCATTAGTTATCTAAACAAAACACTTCTGATAGCCTCTAAACATATGGAGTCTGATATGAAAAACAGTATGCCTATAAAGTTCATTGGTAGTTCAAGTCCCAAATTCCCAATTAAAAATTTTTTTTTGTATTTTTCACATAAACAACAAAAAACTTAAAAAAAGAAACTAAAACACAGACTAAAGGTAAGGAGAAAAACAACAAAAACAAAATTACTTTCAAAAAGTAATTCTGAGAAATACCATAAACCATCTAACACTTAAGCTTAAAATAGTAGTGGATGCCTTTAGAAAATATTATTGGGGCATGGGAATAGTCTCGTAAAATAAATCCAGCCAGTATACTATACTTAGAGTGACTATAAAATGTACATCCAACCTGGGACATCTGCAAGAGTGAAAGGGGGTACTATTTATACCTGGACAAGAGGTATGAGCCAGACTGTCTCAAGCAAACCCAGCCTTGTAACTGCCCTTCTAAAACACTCTAAATGATAAATGATCCCGTTTAACCAGTAAGATGCCTAAGGTGACAGGAAAAGCCAATACTTCCTAATGATATGCTGTATTAAATATTAATTTTTGACTAAGGAATAATGTTTTTCAGGAATTGTTACTAGTAATCAAACCCCTGTCATTGTTTTCTTACATGGAGGCCTAATGGACTATTCTAAAGCCAAAGCAACTCCTGATTTATCAAATTAAAAAATAATAATAAAAGGTAAACATTTAAATACCACAGGCCATGTATCATTCTAAGAACTTTACAAATTAGCTCATTCGGTCTCCACAAAGGGAAATTTAATTCCTGAAAGACAGAACCTTTTACCCTATTTTATTTTTTTCTCAAAGATTCCATCCATTTGTCAGAGAGAGAGAGAGAGACAGAGAGCGAGAGCACAAGCAGGGGGAGGAGCAGGCAGAGGGAGAAACAGGCTCCCCACCGAGCAAGGAGCCCGATTTGGGACTCGATCCCAGGACCCTGGGATCAAACCGGAGCTAAAGGCAGACACCCAACCCACGGAGCCACTCTGGTAAGAAAATGAAAGCACAGAGAAGGTGAATTAAGTGTGGGAAGCTGAGGATTCCACAGTGCGTCCTTACCCACAGCACTCTGTTACTACTATTGCAGTTACTGGGAGGACTGGGGGCCCATTATTCTTCATTAACACACAGAAGAGAGTGGAGCTCAGAAGTGTCTGCAGGCTGTGAGTAGAGTCTGGGTGGACATGGTTAAGAATCTGTGATGTAACTCTGATACATATTCTTCTGCACCACTGGTCAGGCATCAGCAAACACAGGCCTGGGAACTTGCTGTTACTTGTGATAAACAGAAACCATTCATTCCACTCAGGATAACGCTCTACCCTGTGCCACAGGCTACTGCAGGTTGTTACAGGATAAATGACAATAATGTTAATTATAATGAGCTAACAGTAATAGCATATGTGCATATATGTCAGATACCCATCTACGCTCAGTAACATGTTAACCAATATAATCATTCTCACAACTCTGAGGTAGGTACAGTTTTAAAGATGAGAAAACTCACACCTGGGGAAGCTTGCTGAAGGACACACAGAAACCTGACAGAATGCAGATGGAAACCCATGTTTTTAACCACTACTTTATTTTATAAAGAATAACGTTTGCCAGTGGTAAATTCACATAATAAGGTAAATTACACCAGAGCTTTACCATGTTACACCATAAAACAAAGAGTTTCTGGGTTTTTGGTGGGTAGACCACAAGCTCAAGTGTTGGTAACTGCTTGTTATGTGAATATAAGTAAGTTACATAATATATCACAACCTCCCTCCAAAACAAAAGAATGGTCTGGATTCTAGCTCTAGGATCCCTTCTAGGGCAAACACTATTTCTCTGAATACAAGTTTCATATCAAGTCCATAATTACAATGCAAACTACTCTTTGAAAACATCTAAATTTTAAAAAATCTATTTCTGCCAAAGTACCAAAGATTTCTAGCTATCTGCCACCTTTAAAAAATGACACATATATATATTTAAATGTGCATTGTTATGATGAGCACAAATAAAAGGAGTTAAATTCACCGCTTGAATGGGGGATTTAAGTGGAAATAATTAAGTTACTTGCTAAAACTGGTCCTGTACTCTAGCTCCAAAGGAACAATATCTGGTATAAAATCAAGCATCAGTATTTTTATTTTGTAAATGAGTATTTTATCATATTTTTGGATTAAATATTTGATACTGAAAACTTTCTGCACTCGTTCTGTGTTATGTGTTAGGGTCAATATTCCCCTCTATCAATACATTACCAATCGAATTACTCAAGAAAAATGGGGTGGGGGAGAAGAAAAAAATAGACAAATGATTTGGCTTGCCACATCTGTTTTTACAACCAACATCCTAGGAACTAACCTGCAGAATTTAAAAACACTACCTGTCCTAAAACCAGGTATATCTTATAAAATAGATAAAAATTACAAAACAAGAATAGTGGCAAATATTATCATGAAGCTAATATGAACCTATGACACCACCTTAAAGGAACAGTGGTATATATACATATATATCTCAAATGTTCTGTGGCATTTTACTCAATTAGAGAATACAGTAACATACAGAAACTCACAGTGATTGAACAATCATCCCTTCAGTTCTTTGGGGTTAAATCTTTTGAGTTTAACTGCATGCTGCAATCACTTTAGGGTACAGAAAGCTCAGAGTAGTTTTGCTAAAGACCTCCTTATTCTCCCTTGCCAGTGTACCATGGTCCCAGTGCAACAATGCTTTATACTCAACAGGTGTTTAATAAACATATACAAATATCACAAAACACCTTCCTTCCCCTAGTCAGAATGATGATAACAAAGAAAAAAGTTCTTGGGATCTTCCAGGATGCTACAAGCTTTCAAAGGAAATAAAAATAGTATCTAATGGCTATCTAGAACCACTCTAAGTACCAAGCACAATTCTGAGTATTTTACGTATTAATTTAGTCCTCAAAACAATCCTATGAGGCAAGTGCTATATTATTCCCAACGTACAGATGAAAAAACTAATATCCAGGGAAACTAAGGCCACGGTAGTTAAGTAATTGCATGAGAGTAAGAAATCATAAGAATTAAACTATGTCTTTAAAATCCTATCAAAGATTTTTAGTTGACTAAATGAGGAAATAAATACTAAAGAAAATAACAAAATTGATAAATATATCAAACCACCTCAAACAATCCTAAAAAGTAGGTATTGTTATATTTATTTTACAAATCAAAATGGGACAAAGAAAGTTCTTGCCCAAGATCACAGACTAAAAATCAGCTGGGCCAAAATATGAATCTAGCTTTTTTTTTTTTTAAAGATTTTATTTATTTGACAGAAAGAGAGAGCTTGCATGCGAATACAAGCAGGCAGAGTGGCAGGCAGAGGGAGAGAGAGAGGCAGACTGCCAGAGGAGCAAGGAGCCCATTGCAGGACTCAATCCCATGACCCTGGGACCATGACCTGAGCAGAAGGCAGCTGCTTAACCAACTGAGCCACCCAGGCATCTCTGAATCCAGCTTTGAGAAACTCTAAAGTCTGGCTTCTTCCATAAAGCCACTGTTTCTCAAACTTGAGGCATCCTCACATCACCTTCACAGATTCTGCCCATTCATGGGCTACTTGTGCTGTTAAGTTCTTAATATTTCTTCATTACATCAGGACTTAAGAAAAGTTAATACATTTTAAAAAATATTTATTTTAAAGAGAGTGCTAGTTGGGGGAGGGGCAAAGGGAGAGGGAGAGAATCCTTAAGCACTCCATGCTGAACACAGAGCCCAACTCAGGGCTGGATTCCAAAACCCTGAGATCATGACCCGAGCCCAAACCAAGAGTCAGGCACTTAATCAACTGAGCCACAGGTGCCCCTTAAGACCCTAATTTAAAAGGAACTTGTATCACAATATAAATAAAAAATAAGTATCGCTTGAAATAAACCAAAGATAACAGAAACAATAACAAGTTCAAGGAAAACAAAACTGTTATTTAATTTCAGCTAAATAACACTATCTGCAAAATATGCTTGTGGATCCATCAAGGTCTGCCTGTAAGAGAGTAACCTGTTATGAAGGTGTTAAAAAATATTAGTAGCAAACTGAAATTTCTCCTTCACCAGACCTGGAAAACAACTGAAAAGGGAACAGCTCTCTTACTGTGTGCTTTTACATCTTGTTGGGTGTATATCCCACATTTTAGGAAACAAATGTTTTCTACTGCCTCCCTTAAACCAAGTATGCACCCATGCCTGCAGTCTTTCCTATACTCACGTTTTAGAGAATGCTCTAACACAAAAAGAAGGCAGACTGGTTATTATAATTAGTAGCACTATAGGAATACCTCATCAAAATGTTGTCTGAAGTACTCCATACACTGTTCAAAGTACATAGTGGGCCCTGGGAAGCACACAAAGTTCTAACACACACATTCCACCCCCCGCCCTCACCCGCTGGCAAAGGAACTTCTGACCTAGTTGTAAACACTACACAAGATTGAAAAAGATAAGCCATGATATAAGGCTGTAATTTTATACCTCAGAATGGCTGGTGTCTTGAATACAAAGTTTTGTCACCAAATGGAACTGGATTTGAATCCCAGTTCCTGTGAGCACATAACCTCTGAAGCCCCAGGTTTCTCAGCTGTAAAACAGAAATAACGTCTGTCCTCTTAAATTTAAAATTAATCATACGCCAAAAAGCTTAACATCTGGCTCATAATGGATGCTACATAATTAGGACTTGATACTGTAAGAATTACAGAGGGATTACTACTGGTTGAAAATAGTATTATTGGGGGGGGCTGATCTGGACCTTAAAGAATGGATAGGTTTTTGCTAAGTCTAAACAAGGTGGGCATTCTAATTTCAGGGGGACGGGGCTGGGGGGGGCAGTGCAACAACAGGTCAAAGCAGAGATTATAGTGGTGGCTAGGCAGCAAACTGGACAGAATTCAACAGTGAGGGCTCTGAATGTGACTAATTTTTACTAAGCATTTTTGAAGAGTGTCATATAATGTTTTAGAAATTCACTTATGTACTCTTTAACAATTACAGAAAAGCTAGTTGAGATTCAGGAGGCTACTGCAGTAGTTGAGCAATAAGCTGGTAAGAGCTCAGATGGGTAATGCAAAAGATAGAAAAAAATGATCAGCTGACATCTTTCAAAGAAAATCTGAAGGATCTCACAGATTGGACATAAGGAAAAGGAGACAAACCTAATTCTGAACAAGAGAAAGAGACACAGTATGAAGAGAGGATGCTAAAGACATATAATAGCAGAATAATTTAGGATCATGGTGAGCGGGGGGGGGGGGGCGGCGGGGAGAATACCCACCAAGAAGTAATTCAGTGTCAATTCCAAGGGTAATGGTAAAAAAGAGTAAGAACCCTCTCTTATAAACAAAAAAAGAATATCCTTTTTTAAAAGGAAAGGAGAGTGGGGGGTAATACGAAAGTTAGATTACTAGTGGTTAAGAAGAGTATACAGGCAGTAGAGAAGAATCTGGGTCATTTGTTATTTGGCAGTAAAAGGAAGAAAAATAGGGAAGGCAGCTCCATGGGTGTGCAGGGTCAAATGAATAGAGGAAGCAAAAAAAAAAAAAAAAAAAAAAAAGAGCACTATGTAGAAAATAGCCTTGATACAATTAGTAACTATGACAATACCACTCTGGCCATTTGTTATATGCAAATGAGAAACATGACATTTGGATTCACTCTAGAATCAAGTCTTAGGGGGAATCTGCAGAAAAGTGATGAGGAAAGTAAGAGGTTTCTTTCTCCAAGGTTCAAAACCATGGGTAGTAACAGAAGAGCTGACCACAAATTCCCTTCCTCTGGCTATTAAATCCTTAGCTTTTTGCAGAGAGGCAGAGAAAAGAGTAGGCCCTGATGTTTCAAAGGTTTCCCATGAGCAATTTCTCTTATTCCTGTGAGATTTATAAAGACCACGACAAACAGTGTAACCTGTCATTCCGACGTGGCACAAGTCTCAGTGGCCTGTGCTAGAATGTGCTATCAGTGTGTGATACCGTGTGTGTCTCGAGCCCTCATCTTTAGGTGGGTCTGTGGTCTTCCACCTTCAGCCAGGTACACTGGAACTTGACTGAAGTTGTGCTTTATTCCATTTTATAAAAGCAAGTATATGCTGTAGTGCCAAGATATCCAGATTCTACCATAATTTCTTTACCTGCCCACCAATTCCTAGTTTTGTTTCTCGGTGAACTTCTTATAGTCACTCTGCTATAAAAAAAGAAATGGGGGGAGGGAGGGGTAGGTTGTGAAAGGGATGAAGGGAACTGGCAACGTTGGTCAGCAAAGCACCAAAGTCAGAGCTCAGAGAATTCTGTGCTATTTGTTCCTGTTCTTGCCACCTCCTCCTCTTCTCTTCTCATGCCCAGAATGTTGACTGGGGTGGGCAGACAGAGTACCCATAGTGCTGGCAGAGGAACATCCAAGGCTTCAAGCTTCACCACCCCCACTTTTTACTTCCCTGCGTGAAGAGTCCAGACTTGCCTTAATTCATCATCCCAATCACGTCTATGAAAGCACAGCAATAAGCAGGGCAAAGCAACTAGCTTACCCAAAAAAGCTGGCTATGTTTTCTAAACATCTACTATGTGCTTTTGCTGCTCTAGACATCATGAGGTCACAAAATAAAAGAAACCTGAATTTTATTCAGTTTGCTTACAATACTGTCGAGATGTAAATCTATTGGAAAAGCAGCTAAACAATGACATAAATGAGCAAAGAGCAACCTAGTGTGAAACACATACAAAAGTGTGGGTAGGAGACAAATTCAAGTCTCAGATTGAGGGTGAGGTTGTTCAAATTAAATTTCCAAATCTACAAAAGCTAACTCGTGTTCTGAAAAAGAGGGAGGATGGAATTTAGGGGAGGGTACTGCAGATAAAGAAAGTAGCACGATGAGAAGATGCTGATACATAACAAGTAACTGAGAAACAGAAAATAGATTTGTTGGGTGGGAATGAACACAGAGTCCATGTTAAGAGAATAATCAGAAACAAGACTGCGAAATGTGGGGGTGAGTTGGTAGGCAACTTGAAGGCTGGTAGACAGGACTACACAGATTTGATAGGTCTGTTGCCGGGCCAGGCATTTTATGAGAATGCTATGCTTTACCTCCCAAAGTGTCAACTAAATTAAATTAGAAACTACTGACCTATTTCCTTATTTAGGTTGTCTACCACTTCCTGTTTATTGTCAAATTCAAAAATTAGAAATTTTACCTCTGAAGGACAGAGAAACTTGTGAGTTTACTACTAAAGTGAACCATGATCATCTTTACAAATTAAAAGAAATGCCTTGAGTTGAGGTACAGTGCCTTAAAGAAAAGTTATTAGTATGCATGCTCACTTTATCTGATTCAACTCACCTGAACAACTTCAAAAGTATTAACTAGCATACTCAGTCTAATTCAAAGATCTACACAATCTTGTCTCAGAGTTTTCATATTGTTCAGAGAGTTTCAGACACTGTTGTTTGGATTTCTTTAAGATTTTATTTATTTGTCAGAGAGAGAACACGCAAGCAAGGAACATAAGCGGGGGGAATAGCGGGCAGGAGAAGCGGGTTCCCTGCTGAGCAAGGAGCCCAATGCGGGACTTGATCCCAGCACCCCAGGATCATGACCTGAGCCGAAGTCAGACGCTTAAGCAACTGAGCGACCAGGCATCCTTGCTGTTCGAAATTTTTAAAGTAGTATGATAAAATGATGACATCAGGTTAGGACCCATCAATGTACTGATGACAAATGAAGGCCTGAAGTGCCAAGTAAGTAGTTGAGGAGGTTTTGGATGCCTATCATGAACAGGGATATGAGGGAAACAAATAAGGATAAATTAATATTTGCTCTCAAGTTGCTTGCCACTTATCAAGGAAAAGATATACACATGAACAGGAGGCTGTATACAAGGTGTAGCAAATGCAAACATACAGAACAGTGTGGGAAAACTATAGAAGGAGCATTACCTTGTTGGGATGATTAGGGAAAATTAAGAAGCAGGACGTCAAATTAAAGCAAAACAAAAAGCAGCAGTGGTATATTATAAAGTTTCTGAATTATTATTGCAAATATGTCTCTAATTCCATGGAAGACAATAGAACATTACAGAGATGTTCTTTTTTTTTAAAAAATATTTATTTATTTGACAGAGAGAGAGAGATATCACAAGTAGGCAGAGAGGCAGGCGGGGGGTGGGGTAGCAGGCTCCCCGCTGAGCAGAGAGCCCGATGTGGGGCTCAATCCCAGGACCCTGATATCATGACCTGAGCCAAAGGCAGAGGCTTTAACCCACTGAGCTACCCAGGCGCCCCAAAGAGATGTTCTTGATGACTCAGATTATTTAGATAAGTATTATATTATGTTTGGGATAAAGATTATAAAGGAAACCAAAGGACTTTAAAAGATGAGTTATTTTGGGGCACCTGGGTGGCTCAGTCAGTTATGCGGCAGCCTTCAGCTCAGGTCATGCTCCCGGAGTCTTGGGATCGGGTCCTGCATCAGGCTCCCTGCTCAACAGAGAGCCTGCTTTTCCCTCTCCCTCTGCCTGCCACTCTGCCTATTTGTGTTCTCTATCTTTCTGTCAAATAAGTAAATAAATAAATACATCTTTTAAAAAAATGAGTTAGTTTGCATATATCTCAATATAGAAATGAACTCATCATGAGAAGGATTTGTTCTGGATACCAAGGAAGAATAAATAAAATCTCAGTAACAACGTGGAGAAAGTACAAGAAAAATCTAGTCAGAGTTAACCAAAAGTATAAATCAAAAAATATTTTTGAAAGTAATATACAAACCTGTCAGCAAGTAATCTGGCTCCTACTCTTAGACCTCTGTGAAATCCCATACTGAGTTTTGTAGCATGTGACAGACTACTCTTTTCCATGACACACTCTTTATTTCCTTGCTTCTCTGCTCATTTCCCTCCAAAGCCCTAAGCAGCTACCTCAGGCTTCCTCATTACCTTTCTTGTTCTCTACAAAGTCATCCTGGCTGATCTTTTTCATATCTATGGCATAAGCCACTGCCTCTGTGTTAAGGAGATCCAAACCGTGTTTTCATGAACTTTCTCCCAAGTTTCAGTCCTCTGGAGCTAATAAGCAGGACCTCAAAAAAGTCAGGTGAATGAATGTTACCCAGATTTCCTAGAGGAGATCTTGACTAACTTTGCTTTAGCAAATAAAACAATTAATTATGATGTTCTTTGTTTTTATATAAAAGTTTTACATAAAAACCATTTTGAATTGTATCCCTTTATTTTTTGAAAGATTTTTATTTATTTGAGACAGAGAGAGAGAACACAGGCAGAGGTAATAGCAGGCAGGCAGAAGGAGAAGTGGGCTCCCCGCTGATCAAGGAAGCTGATGCGGAACTCGATCCCAGGGCCCTAGGATCTGACCTGAGCCGAAGACAGATGCTTAACTGACTGAGCCACCCTGGCATCCCGTATCCCTTTATTTTAATAAAATTATTAATAAACTTAGCAGACTACTAAAAATAATCACTGTTATCTAAATAAATGTAGCATAAGAACCTATTTTTAAGTTTTATTTGCAAGATGTTTGAAGACATCTGCCTGGAAGACACAGGTAAAGAGGACTTGCCACTGTTAGATTCTGAATGGACTCACACTACTAGGGGCAGACTGCAAGCATGTATGAGCCTCTCAACATGGTCTGTAAAAGTCAAATAATTTCAAAGAAGAAATGTGGGGATTTAGGGTATTTTAGATATGTTAGAAGTCAAAGACATGAACATGGAAGTGGGATAATAAGTATTAATCATATAATACTTAGAAAGTAGAACATAGTGCTTACAAACAGGACTACTTAAATCTTAACTCTACCATTTACTAGCTATGTGACCTTGTAGAAGTTACTTACCCTTTCCATGTCATTTTAAAAACAGGGATTACAAACTGTACCCACATTGAGAATTAAATGAATTAATACTAGTAAAGGGGGCGACACAGTAGCTGGCATATAATAGGCACTACACAACAGTATTTGTTATATTGTTATTATTTTATTATTACAGTATTTAGTGATAAGCAAAAATACTTTGGAAAAAAAAAGATAAATTTTTGCTCGCTCATTCAATAAATATTCACTCAACAAATATTTACCCAAAAATGTGTCTGGGATACGATCATGAACCCAACAGGAACAGTTACCCTGAGGGAGTGTTGGAGCTTAGGAGAAAAGATTTAAGTTTACCAGAAGGGCAGGAGCCATGTCTCTTTCATTCAGCTCTAAATACTCAGTGCCCTGGATGCATACACTGGTGTTTAATAGTGATTCCTGAATTATAGAATAATGTTATTATAGAATAGATTTTGAATATACAGTGAGCAGGATTCAACAGTACCATCCCCTAAATAAAATGGTATAGCAATGCTACAGCTACAGGGTTACTGACCTTCAAGGAATTTGTTCACAAATCTTTAAGAATTCATTAATTCTAGAGTATCATAAAAGCATACATTTTCTTATTAATGAAATGGGAATAACAATACCTGGCAGGCTTATTATAAGGATTAAATGAGATCTTGTGCTAAACAAGAACCACAAAGCTGCAATGAGATGCTGATGGCAACTGGTAGGCTAGACTATTCTAGCTCCAAGACTCACTCCTTAGCTAAGATGCAATCACACTATGGATGGATGACTGTGGGGACTGCCTACAAATAGCTAGCAAACCCCTTAAATTAAACATGCAAATGCTTCTGGTTTAGCATCCAAGTTTCAACTTTTTGGAGGCTACACTAATTTCAGGGAAATATTATACTTCCACATCCACCTTGCCTTGCTAATGGTCTCAAGAACATTTCAGAAAAACTCCGAGGTCTTAAGTGAAAATACCTAAATCTCTATGACAGAACTGCAATTTACCATTGACCGTGAAAGAACATTTCAAATATAATGAAGTCTGCAATCTTCATTGTTAGTGAATGGCCTCATTCAGAAACCACTATCAAGTCTGCACAAGCTTTAAGGCTACCCAGCTGCTACTTACTCTCAAGCTTTGAAATCCCCACGGAATCTTGCTAACACAGATGGACTGAGCATGGCATCTCACTAAGCACATCCAAAATTCAGCACAATGTCTCCCCACAAAACTATAGAATCCTCCTCACTTCTTTATTTCTGTTAATGGTTATCACCATTCTGTAAGCTACATAAGCTCAAAACCTTAAAATCATCCTTTATTATTGTCTTTTGGTGGTACACTGCATTTCAGGAGGACAAATTCTCTAATTCCACAGTAAAAGGGTGAAACAAATGGCATTACTGATAGGATCAAAGGATTGGGGGCAGTTATTATTAACTTCACACAACAAAAATAATAAAAGATATAAACCTAGGCTTAGAAGAAATATGGAGAGACTTTTACTATTAAAGCCAAGATCCTATAAATTTTGAGTTTTCTCATATAAGCAGAGCTTGTCTGAATGAAATTTATTTGATCACCCTCTTAGAACCAGGTACTTTGCTGGATGTTTACACTTCACTTTGGTATTATGAAAACTTCTGATATTATCTGGTATTATCCTCAGTCTACAAATGAGGAAATGGGAGTCTTTAAGAGAGGTTAAGTTACTTGTTCAGGGTAAGAGAGTTAATAAGTACCAAGTAGAGATCAAATCTAGAATTGTCACATTCCTATTTTGACTATACTGTACTCAATGCTTGTTGTCTTAGAATATTATAAGGCTGTTACAATTAAATATTTTTCTATGAAATAGAATTAAGTGCCCTAAAAAATACAAAATCTTTTTTTTTTAAGACAGAGAGAGAGAGAAGAAGGGGGGCATCCTACATGCCTGAGATCATGACCTGAGCCAAAATCAAGAACCAGACACTTAACCAACTGAGCCACCCAGGTGCTCCAAATATGAACTTTTCTAAATCAACTATTAAAAAATACAATATCAATTAACACTTGAGTTTAAACAAACCTCTGATCCTTCTAGTCATAAATGAGACATGAAGAAAAATCAATAATACTTAGTTTCTGGCCAACGATTTCTCTTTTCAAGGATGTAGAGATATCTATTTCCACATACAACATCTGACATAATCATCCATGGACAAGAAGCAATAATCACTCTGAGAACAGTACTTTTAACTATTTTTCACCCAACACAGTATATCATATGATTGTGAGGACTGGGTCTCGTATCTACTTAAGCAAACTCAGCCTGGATACAAAAATTCAGAAACACAAAGACACCAAATCAGCGCTTCAAAGTAACATAAAAGCTTTTAGCCAATGGAACACCTGGGTGCTCAGTCTCTTAAGCGTCTGCTCAGGTCATGATCCCAGAGTGCTGGACTGAGTTTCGAATCAGGCTCCTTGCTCAGCGGGGAGCCTGCTTCTCCCTCTGCCAACCCTTCCCCCTGCCTATGCTCTCACTCGTGCTCTCTCTCTGACAAAAAAAAAATAAAGTCTTAAAAAAAAAAAAGGAAGCTGTTAGCTTACAAAAAGATTCATGACACTGACAGTGATTATTTTTTTTTTTTAAGATTTATTTATTTGAGAGAGAGAGAGAGAGAGCGCGAGCGAGAGAGGGACACCTGGGTGGCTCAGTTGGTTGTGCATCTGCGTTTGGCTTGGGTCATGACCCCAGAGTCCTGGGATAGAGCACCGAGTCAGGTTTCCTGATCAGCAGGGACTCTGCTTCTCCCTGTCTCTCCCCTGGCTTGTGCTCTCTTGCTCACTCTCTCTGAAACAAATAAAATCTTAAAAAGAAAGAGAGAGAGAAACAGGGAAGAGAATGTGCATGCATGCAGGGAGGGGGCTGTGAGGGGCAGTGGGAGAAGAGAAAAATCTTAACAGATGGCACTGAGCACCAGACTGAGTCGGGACTCCATCCCAGGACACTGAGATTATGGCCTGAGTGGAGACCAAAGTCCCAACAGTGATTATTTTAATATAATACAACCAGAAGTAGTGCTTCCTGTAGATTAAAACTACTATTTGATTAAATTATTACTTATCAGGCATGATTATCTCAAACTCAGATTAATTTTGAGCATGTTTCTGTGATATTCCAAAAAGTTAAGATATCTGAATTAAGTGTGTATAAATTCAGCATACCACCCATAGTCAACAGAAACTGTTTTTAACTCAAATTCAATTAGCCAAAATATAGTATATCATTAGTTTCAGATGTAGTGTTCAATAATTCATCAGTTGCATTTAACACCCAGTGCTCATCACATCACATGAAACTGGTCTTAATTCATTCTAAGTCACAACGTTTTCAGCCCCTTCTAAGCCTATTAAATAACGTACAAAGTAAAAAATCCAGTACATATAAGGCAGGCAGAGCCAGCACACAGAAAGCAGTGAATAAATGTAAGCCAGAATTATTATTCCAGTACTGGTGCTGATACTGATGTTTTGGAATTAGAACTGTATTTACAGACAGTAGACAGTCCTTTATTCTCATCCCACCTTCACATCCTCCAAGATGACTACTTCATACATTTCCCTCACCCTGCAAAACTGTTTTCAAAAAAATTTACAGTTTTGAGGTATACTTTTTATACTATAAAATCTAACCATGGGTAAGTGTATGATTCACTGAATTTTTTTTTAAAGATTTTATTTATTTGTTAGAGAGAGAGAGAGAGCGAGCACAGGCAGACAGAGAGGCAGGCAGAGGCAGAGGGAGAAGCAGGCTCCCTGCCGAGCAAGGAGCCCGATGTGGGACTCGATCCCAGGACGCTGGGATCATGACCTGAGCCGAAGGCAGCTGCTTAACCAACTGAGCCACCCAGGCGTCCCTGATTCACTGAATTTTAAGAAAATTCATGGAGTCGTGCATCATCATCACAATCCAATGTCAGAACTTTAACCATCACCCCAAATGTTTTCCTCCAGTGTTTCCACTCCTACCCTGGCCTTAGGTAACCACTATTCTGTATAGGCACATACTCTTTGTATCTGGCTTCTATCACTTATCATGTTTTTGATATCAATCTTTGCTGTAGTATTTTGTAATTTGTTCCTTTTTCTAACAGAATCATGTTTAATTGTATGGATATACCATATTTTGTTTACCCATTCACCATTTGATGGACAGCTAGACTGCTTTCCAATTTTTGACTGCTGTGATAAGGCTGCTAACAGACATTTACAATTCTTCGTTTGTAGACATTTTCATTTCTTTTAGGTAGATCCCTTTGAGTGGAACTGCTAAGTCATATGATAAGCATACGTGTAACTTTTTGTCATTGTTGTTTTAAAAGATTTTGTTTATTCATTTGACAGAGAGATCACAAGTAGGGAGAGAAGCAGGCAGAGAGAGAGAGAGAGAGAAGGAGAAGCAGGCTCCCCGCTGAGCAGAGAGCCCGATGTGGGACTCGATCCCAGGACCCTGGGATCATGACCTGAGCAGAAGGCAGAGGCTTTAACCCACTGAGCCACCCAGGCGCCCCTAGCATACGTGTAACTTTTTAAGAAACAGCCAAACTGTTTTCCAAAATGGCTATACCATTTACATTTCCAAGAGCAGTGCAGAAGGGTTCCAGTTTCTCCACAATACCGGTGGGTGTGTGATAGCATCATTGTGGTTTAATCTGCATTTCCTTAATGACTAATGATGTTGAACACCTTTTCATATGCTTATTGGCCATTTACACTGTCTCTTTTGGTGAAATATCCATTAAAGTGTTTTGCTCATTTTTATTGGTTTTTTTCCTTTATTATGGGTTTTAAAATTTCTTTATATATATATATATATATATATATATACACATACCAGATTAAAGACCTTTACAGTGTTTGTAATGTGCAACTACTTTCTGCCAATCTGTGGCTTGTCTTTTTACTTTCTTAAGCAACCTCTGAAGTGCTAAAGTTGTTAAACATTTTAATGAAGTCATTTAATTTGTCAGTATTTTCTTTTATGATTCATGCTTTTGGTGTCATCTAAGAACTCTGCCTAATACAAGGTCATAAAGATTTTCTCTAATGTCTCCTAGAATTTAGTTTTAGATTTTATAATTAAGTCTATTATCTATTTTGAGATAATTTTTGTGTATGGTGTGAAGTATATACAACAATATGTCCAAGTTCATTTTTTTAAACATAAAGATATCTAATTGTCCCAACACCATTTGTTGAAAAGACTATACTTCCCCCATTAAACTGTCCTGGCACTTTTTAAATATCCAAGTAATCATAAATAAGGGCTCATTTCTGGACTCTCATTTCTGTTCTATTAATTTTCATGCTCAGTCATTTTTTAAAAATTTTTTTCTGATGGGCAACAATTTCATTGTTTTAAAAATATTTTTATTTCTTTTTCAGACAGAGGGAGAGAGAGAGAGGCAGGCAGAGGGAGAGGCTGGCTTCCCACTGAACAAAGAGCCAGACCCAGGACTGGATCCCAGGACCCTGGGATCATGACCAGAGCCAAAGGCAGACACTTAACTGACCTAGCCATCCAGGTGTCCCTCATGCTTATTAGTCTTAAGCCAACCACACTGTCTTGATTACCACAGATTATAATAAATTTTAAAATTATGTAGGGCAAATCTTCTATTTTATTTTTTTTCAAAATTGTTTTGGCTACTTTGGGTCCTTTGTATTTCCTTATAAATTTTAGGCTTTGCTTTACAATTTCTATGAAAATACCTAGTAGGATTTTAATAGGGATTCTGCTGTATCTACAGTTAAGTCTGGGGACAACCGCCATCATAATGACATCAATCTTCCAACCTATGAACACAGACTGTGTCTCCATTTATTTATTTACAGATTTATTTATTTATTTGAGAGAGAGAAAGCAAGAGGAGGAGGGTAGAGGGAGAGGGAGAGATACTCTCAAACACACTCCGCACTCAGCATAGAGCACAACGTGGGGCTTCATCTCCCAGGCCTGAGATAGGGAATGTGCTGAAAGCATAAGCTGGACACTTAACTAACCGTGCCACCCAGGCACCCCTTCTTATTTATTTAAATCTTGAATATCTCTTAGTAATGTTAGTAGTATAAAAATTTTGGTGCTTTTTTTAAAGAGATTTTATTTTCAAGTAATCTCTATATTCACTGTGGGGCTCAAACTTACAACCCCGAGATTAAGAGTTGCATGCTCTTGGGGTGCCTGGGTGGCTCAGTGGGTTAAAGCCTCTGCCTTCGGCTCAGGTCATGATCCCAGGGTCCTGGGATAGAGCCCCGAGTTGTGCTCTCTGCTCAGTGGGGAGCCTGCTTCCCTTCCTCTCTCTTTCTGCCTACTTCTCTGCCTACTTGTGATCTCTGTCAAATAAATAAAATCTTTGAAAAAAAAAAAAAAGTTGCATGCTCTACCAACTGAGCCATCCAGGTGCCTCATCTTTTGTTAAATTTATTCCTAAATATTTACTCTTTTTGATGCTTGATGCTTAATCTTGCCTCAGTTTGTAAAAAAAAGTAGAAACTGTGAGGCTAGACTATCCTAATTTTCCTCCATTGAACCTATGTACTTACTGGTTCTATATCCACGCTCTTCCTTCTTCTCCCCTTTCAAAATTGAGGAAGGGATCCCTCTTCTGTTAAGACCATCCTGTACAGTAAGGATTGTGAACAATCTTGCTTTTTTTTTTTTTTAAAGATTTTATTTATTTATTTGACAGACAGAGATCACAAGTAGGCAGAGGCTGGCAGAAAGAGAGGGAGAAGCAGGCTCCCTGCTGAGCAAAGAGCCTGATGCGGTGCTTGATCCCAGGACCCCGAGACCATGACCTGAGCCGAAGGCCGAGGCTTTAACCCACTGAGCCACCCAGGCGCCCCAATCTTGCCTTTTCAATACTCTCTCTCCTCATCTTCCTTTCTTCCCTTATTAATCTTTTTTTAAAAAAATATTTTTTTTATTTATTTGTCAGAGAGAGAGTGGGAGCGAGCACAGGCAGACAGAGTAGAGTGGCAGGCAGAAGCAGAGGGAGAAGCAGGCTCCCCGCTGAGCAAGGAGCCTGATGTGGGACTCCATCCCAGGACGCTGGGATCATGACCTGGGCCGAAGGCAGCCACTTAACCAACTGAGCCACCCAGGCGTCTCCCTTATTAATCTTAATAACTGAAATCATGCTGCAGTATTTTTTATACTCAAAAAAGTAACAAAAAGAGAATTCCTTTATATCCTCATATACCTCCAGCTTCTACCCCATGTCTATTTTCGTCCACCTGCAAACTTCTTTAAAAAGCTATCTATACACCCTATCCCTAATTCCTGGGCTATCCGGTTTCCCTCAAGTCACTCCAATCTAGCTTCCACCAGTCCATGAAACTGGCTCATCAAAGTTACTGATGACCTTTAGACTGCCAAACCAGCAGCCATATCTTCTCAACCTCTGGGCCAAACTCAATACAGTTAACTATTCTTTTCTTGAAATACTCACATTACTTAGGATCCATGACATAATCCAATATACATTCCCAATTTCCCTACAACCACTCTGACTGTCCTTCTTAGCCTCCTTCCTAGAGGCCTTCCAGTTTCCCCAACTTAGAAATGCGCTGCACTCCTCAGAGTTCTATTTCTAGTCCTTCTTTCTCTCTATAGTCTCTTCCTTCTCGTCCTCCCTGATTTCATCTATTTTCATGGCTTTTGAGTATCACTAATAGTACACTGACAATCTTGAAACTGACATCTCCAAGCCAAATATCTTTGATCCTCTCTGGTAGAGGCCTACCTGACAATTTTACAGGATTCTGAGAACCTATGACTGACCAAAAAAACAAACAAAAAAACTTCTGAATTTACCATTATTTCTCCACCAAAACAAAACAAAACCAAAAAACCCTCCTCTGGCCACCCAATAATGGTGACTTCCAGCAGTATCTCTTGAGTTTTCCCTTCTCTCTTATGTTCCATACCCAATCCATTATCATGTCCTTCTATTTTTGCTGCCTCAAAAAAATCTAAAATATGGGGCACCTGGGTGGCTCAGTGGGTTAAGCCTCTGCCTTCGGCTCAGGTCGTGATCTCAGGGTCCTGGGATCCAGCCCAGCATCAGGCTCTCTGCTCAGCAGGGAGCCTGCTTCGCCCCCTCTCTCTGCCTGCCTCTCTGCCTACTTGTGATCTCTCTCAGTCAAATAAATAAAATCTAAAAAATCTCAAATACGTCCACTCCTCTCAATCCCATTGCCACTTCACTAATTTAAGACATCATCATCTCCTACCTGAGTTACTGCATATCCACTGCCAATCTGTTTGTCCCAGTATTCTCTTCTCTACACAGCAGGGTAATCTTTAAAGAAATGTAATTCAGATGATGCTACTCTCTTACTAAAAACTCTTCATAATTTCATATCCAAACTCCTTATTGCTGTGCACAAGGCCCTGTGGTATGTGGTCCCTACCATGTCTGTGCACCCCCATCAAGGTGCTCCAGCTTTTCATTTCCCCAGGCACATTAAGCCCTTCAAGCTTCAGGCCCTTCACATGCTTTCCCTCTTTGTGATCCATCTCATTCGCTCTCCCTTATCTCTGTCCATGTGGACTCAGAGGAACCTTCCCTTACAACTAAGTAGGTCCTTGGAGTGTGCAATGATTTTATATTAACCATACACAGTTCTTTTAACATTAACATTAATGTTAACATTAACATAATCCATGAAGGCAGGAAAGATTTCTGAGTTTTTACCACCGCTA
>ML102974.1:0-24896 GCA_003697995.1 Taxidea taxus jeffersonii
TAGAAGGAAAAGAAAGAGCCTTCCTCTTAGACCCCCAGCACCACCCCAGGCAACCCCACAAGGCCGTTGTTTCCTGGGACTGAGAAGGGCCCCATCCATGGGGGGCAGGTATGGCCAGGGAAGGGGCCAGAAACCCTGGGAAGCACTCAGAGCAGCAGGGAACTCGGCTATGGAGGGTGTATGTTTAAATCTTGGCCCCCCAGCACAGACATAAGCAGGATTCTATGACACTGACATTTTATAGTATCTTTGTCCTGCTCAGATCTCCTCCTGGATCCTAGTGGACTTGGGAGAAAATCCACACTGGCAAGGTTCTGCAAAGTCTGACTGTCCAATCCCTCTCTCTCCATCCCTTACTTCACACCAGCCACCCTGGCCTCCTTCCCATGGACGTTCCTGCCTCAGGGCCTTGGCACATGCTATTCTCTGCCTAGAAAGACTTCTTTCTCCCCATCACATGCCAGCCCCCATTCATCCTTCTCATCTCAGCTTCCGTCAGCAGTTCTCACACTCAAGGAAGACCAGACTCACCTGGAGAGCTTAAATAGCTTGGCCTTGTCCCCAGAGTTTCTGATTCAGTAGTTCTGGGATGGCCCGAGAATGTGCATTTCTAACAAGTTCCCTGTTGCTGCTGCTGCTGAGGGAACCTTACTTTGAGACCCACCAGGTTAAATGGTGCTTTAAAAAAAAAAAGATGTTGGCTGCAGGGACCCCCCCTCTCCCAGCTTCCTAAATTAAGTCTTCTTGTAGCACCCTGTGTTTTTTCTTCACACCGCTTATCACAAATTTTTAATTATACATTGATTTGTGTTTAATGAAGTTCCTCTAATCTGGACGGCACCAGAGTGAGGATTTGGGCTTCACTCCTCCATCCTTTCTTGTATTAAAACAACAATAAAGACCCATAAACCGGTGTCATATACAGTTAGTCTCTCTTGCCTCTTGAAGGGAGGAAATTAATATGTATGAGATGCTCTCAATTGCACCTTGATAGAGACTTCCAGAATAATAGTGACCAACAATGACCACCTTTTGTTGAGCACCTACTCTGGGCTAGCGTTGTATTTGGAAGGATTTATGATTGCTTGGTTAATTTCTATACCCCATAGTGATGCTTAACACATCAATGAATTAATGAGTGAAAACACACAAGTGCCCAGCATGGGACATTTTCTCCTTTCCGGGAGGATGAGAAGATACTCACCCTGGGACTGATTCCATGACCCTTTTTCCTATCTGGGGGGTGTCTGTGAGGGGATCAGGAGGCTGAGATCATTTTCGAATCTCCAACTTGGTCCCCCCCCCCCTCCGAAGATTGATAAGACTCCTAGGAGCACAGAGCGTCTCCAGGCACCCCGCAGAGGCAACAGAGAAAGACAGACGCCTTCCTTCCACTGTCTTTCATACAAGAAAATAATAATAAGGAGAGGTGGGGGCGGGGGGAACCCATAGGCTGGTTTATTTCCATTAAATGCAAAGCAGGAAATAACCAGAAGATCAAAGGGAGGCCCAAAAGAAGGAGACAGAAAAATAAAAGGAGGGGGACCCAGAGACAGGAATGGTGGAGGTGGGGAAAGAAAATGCAGGAGGGGAGTATCCACCCTGGAAATTGGCTCTCCCCTTCCTAGGTGTCCACGGGCTACCTGCCAAATCGATTGATTACATCTGTAGGCAGAGTTGCCTTTTTATTTCACACCAATTTTCACGGGCAGCGTAAGATAAAAATGGAAGAGATGGAGTGAATGGGAAAAGATGATTGAATGTTGGTGTGAAAGGAAAGTGCTGGGAAAGGGGTGACCGGACAGGCAGCTATAGGAGATTGCTGGAGAGGGCAGTCTGAACCATGGGGGTCTCCCTGCTCCTTCATTCTTTTCTTGCCTTCCTCACTTTCTATAGTTTTTGAAAACTCCATTCCAATTCCTGTGGCCTGTGGGTCCCCGTGCCCCAAGCCCCAAGGAGGCACTGCTCTGCCTCCCTGCTCCGAGACCCCGTGGCAGATTCTTTCCCTCACCCTGAAATTGAAGGACTGCCTGAACTTGACCCAGTCTCTTCTGCTCCTGGAGATCCAGTTTCCCCAGCTGGGGCACAGTGATAATCACTCACTTGGCTGTGATGCTTGGGAGCACTAACGAGTGAGAAGTTTGAGGTGTGCTTTACAAGAGGAAAGGCTCTAAGTGGGCTTCGTAATCTGAGCAAATCAAGACTGAATACCACAACCTCAAGGAATGGACCCTTAGTGGAATGGTTTATCCCATAGTGGACTGGCCTGGGCAGGCTCCTGGGGGCTCAGCTCCCTGCTGTTCCCCTAAAAGTGTCCTTCACCCAAACAGACATCTGAGCTGTGTCTTCAAAGCCTGGGTAGCCAGGCTGTTAGGGAGCCGTGTCCCAGAAACCCTACTCACTTGGGGTGTTGGGGAGTAGGGCCCTATCAGAAAACCCTCCAAATCCCGAGACACCCTTCCCCATAGGATCAGAGGCAAAAGGGGAACCAGGAAGCCACTCTTCCCAGCTTTTCTTTCTCCACCCCAGATCCACTGGGAACACAAGTCATACCTGGAGATCAGCAAAGTAAAAGGTGCGAGTAGAGGCTGGGGGAGTTGGTGAGGCATCTCAGTGAAGTGGGTTGGTCTTCTCCAGCCCATTGAGGTGGCTCTGCTCCAAGATTGATTCCCTGTTGCAGGAAGGGCAAAACAGGGCTCCCCCACCACCTCTACTTTCCCCCTTCTTTGCCCCTGCCACAGCTGGCCTGTTAGCACAGTAGGCAGTGTCCTGGGCTGCTGAGGACTATGTCTCTTTGCAGGATAAGGTGGCAGGGGGAAGAGGGCACCAGGATACGTGTTGTCCCTCCAGGGGTCAGCAGCTTCCCTGGACAGGGGGCTCAACATCCCTGGGAGCTCCTGACAATCACATCACTGAAAGCCAGTGCTGAAAAAGGGCCTTATCCCTTGAACCAGCCAGCGCCCCCATTTTGCAGATGAGAAACACAAGACCTAGAAAGGGTCATGTCATAAGGTGTGAATGGAGCAGGTGAGAGGCAGGGAGGAGGCTTGGGTTTGCTGACTCATCTTCCGGGGCTTTCTGGAGGGGTGGGAGCTACGCCCGGATAACTTTCCAGGAAGCAAGTCGAATGCAGAAACCCATATCTGCCAGGCCTTGGTGATCTTGACTCCTAGGACAAGAGGGAAAAGTGACAATTAGCTCTGCCTCATAAACTCAGTATATAATGTGCATGGGGACAAGAGCAGGGAGTTTTGTGAAACACGGGTGGGACTGTGGCCCGTATTCCAGCACAGGGTGCTCACGCACCTGTCATGAGAAGGGCTCACATGCGTGACTCAGCACGCCGGGCTGGACAGCTCCCCACGGCCACAGTCCACCGTCCTTGGGGGTGCAAGAGGCCAGGATGGGGTTTACTTAATACTCAGTCCTCCCCAACACTTGCACAGCAGGAGCCTGGGAGAAAGGTCCTGTGGCAGGAAGCCAGGCAAATATGCCAGGGGCCCTGTCCTCACAATCCATGGGATGGGGTGCATCTTCCAGACGTTCTTGAATGTTGCACTCTTCCCTGGTCTCTTTTGAAGTCCCCGTGACAATGCATACCCTGGGGTGGGGGGTTGGAGCCGGGGGTCCTAGCTTTTCATCTGCTGTCTTGGTGCGGAGACTAGTCCCCAGCAACCAGAGAATTGGACACAGATCAGAAAGGAAATTTGGGTAGCAATTCTACTCCCAGTGATCAGTGAGTGTTACTGAGCATGGTGGACTCTGACGGTGGCCTGCCCCTCCCTCTTTGGCTCACCCAGAGGCCACCCTAGCCATGGTGGATGGGGGTCCTGTAAGGCAGAATATTTCTTAGAAGGATACATGGAAGTGAGTTCAGTGCCCCCAAGTCAGGTGGGAAGTGCTGGGAGTTAAGTCCCTAATTTGGGCTCTCATCCCTGATGGACAGGAGCTGATGGAGAAACACTGTTCCTTCTTATGTTCTGCAGCCCCCTCGGAGACCCCCAGATGGCTGAGCCCCCCGCTGCCCACAGTGGTGACCTGCTCACTCATTAAACCCCCTTAACTAGCTTTCGTCCCTTTCCCTTCACCCTTCACATGCTTCCTAGAAACGCCTGCCAAAGAAAACTACTTGCACTCAAATCCTTGCCCAAAGTTCTGCTTTTAGAACTTAAGCCAAGGCACCAAGACCTGGGCTTCCAAGAGGGGCCTATTCTGGCCTTGTGGCTTTAGACATGTCCGATAACTTCTGGGAACCTCTGTTTTCAAATTTGAATATAAGGACGAATGTTTTACAGTTCTTTGTGAGTCTGTTTCTTAACCACTAAAAAATTAAATTCATTCAAGACTGCTATAGGGCTAAAACATAGGCTATGTGCTCTGTATCTGGGTTGCAAGATTAAAGATTGATACAGCGTTGTACAGCGGCAAGTGTTAAATGGGGTGACACATTCTAACGAGAGCTTGGGATCGGAGAAAGGGAGGATGTAGTCAAGGAAGTCTTCCCAGGAGAGGTGGGTTTTGAGCTGGGCCATAAAGGTGGGGGTAGGGGTGGATCCAAGTAGATTGGGGCCCACAGCAGGGGAACAGAGCACCAAAAGAGGCCTTTAGAACCACAGTCGGAGGGTACGGGAGCTGGCAAGCCTGTTGTTATGGGCTCTATGTTTGTGTCGGGCAAAGTTCACAGCTTGAAGCCTTGAGCCCCAGCGTGATGGTGTTTGGAGATGGGGCCTTTGGAGGTAGTCGGGTTTAGATGGTCATGAGGGTGGTGTCCTCATGATGGGATTGGTGCCCTTGTGAGGAGAGGATGCAGCAAGAAGGCAGGTGTCTGGAAGCTGGGAGGAGAGGCCTTACCAGGTGCTGACCGTGCTGGCTCTTGATCTTAGCCCTCCCAGCTGCCAGAGCTGTGAGAAATCAATTTCAACCCCCATGTGTGATATTTTGTTACAGCAGCTGACTAAGACACATGTAACGGAGCTTTTCCAATCCTGGACCATCAACACTGGGCTACAGCCCATTATATGCATTCTATCCAGCAGGTGTTGGGATGGTACAGATGTGTCTTTTTTAATGACTCTCCATCATCTCCTGGAAAGTCAGGAGATGGGAACATATGGATAATTTAACTAAAAAGACACTACCTATCGACTTCCCTTCCCATCTCTTCCCATCTCGGCCCAGCTTGTTCTAGCCCATCCTGTCCCTCCTGTGTATGAAGGAACATCTGGTGGAGGGGGACCCCGGAGACCAGTCCCTTCGACACAGCCAGCTGGCACAGCTGAGGGGGGCTGCCGCTGAGGCTCCTATCATGAGAGCCTCAGAGGTGGAAGATCTTGGACCTGAAAACAATGAATGGTGTAAGAGGCTTCGATTATGGAAGCAACTTAGACACTCCTAGAAGGACTAGAAGATGCCATTTCTAATCTCTCTGGCCTGAGCCAGGACTGTCTGGGCAGAGTGCTCTCCCCTACCTTGCAAGCTGGGGGTTGCAGTGGCAGCACCTGGGACTCTGGACTCTTGGGCCCACATTGAGCTGGGCTGTCTCCAGTTTGTTTCAACTTTGGCCCCCCAGCTGCTTTGAGAGGCAGGCAGTGGAGTGACCAAAAAGAGCCCAGGTCCTGCGCTGGGCATGCTGCCTTCCAGCTGTGTGACCTGGGAAGGCTTCTTAGAGCGGCTCTGTGCTTCTGCTTCCCGTCTGTGCCGTGGGCTGAGAATCACATCCATCTCATGGGTTTTGCTGGGGTGATAGGAGAGCAGTGTAGGCTAAACATTTCGGGCAGCTCTTGATGCACAGTGAGCTCAACCAGTTGTTAGCTCTTACCCCACCAGCCATCCCATCTTACAGGAAATGGGGCATCTGGTATCTGGGATGGGACTCCCCAGGACATGTGTTCTGGGGAAATTTTCAGACTCAGAGGGAGGGGTCCAAGGCCGGCTGCCTGAGGACAGGCCCAGTCCACTCTGGCAGTCCCTTCTAGAAGGCACAGCAGGGAGAGCAGAATTGAGATCTGTGGCCTTCTCTGAGTCCTGAACCACTGTCCTGACTCAAGGCAGGCCAGCTTTGGCTCTTCCCCACCAGGTTGGGTCCCTGTCTTACTAAGTCTAGGACAGGAACTAGCTGGGGAGGAGGGGGCCACTGTGTGGTTCTGGAGCCCTAATGGGGCCAGGGAAGGTTTAATGGTTGCTGTCCAGCCAGCGCCTTCTCCAACCCTCCCCTTTCTCCCTCCTTCCCTCTTTTTCTGTGTGTGTTCCCACAGAGGAGGCCGAGCTGGGAGGTCTAATACCTCCTGGTTAATGGCTTATAGATCATTGGCACATTGGGCCCGATGGAAGTGCCTGTTAAGCTTGGCATTGAGGGCCTGAGTCAAATGGCCCGAGACAGATTTATGGCCATTTTCCAGGCCACACCAGGAAAGTGCTCCCGGACAGCACTGCAGACTCCCAGTTTTCCCTGGGGAAAACTCGGAAAAATGGAGGGAGCCTTCCAGGGAGGCCACAGTGGCCCACGGCTGCCTCAGAGCCCCACGGCCTCACCAGTGGTATAGGAAGCCCTCAGAAGTCGGGATGGGAACCAGGGTCTCAGCAGAGGACAGATGTCTGCATTTGCCTAGAAACAAATCCGGGAAGACTGACTAATTAGCACTCATTTGGAAAGAGGCCAGACTGACCTAGTAACAAATAATAAATTCTGAATTATGCTTTAAAACAGGTTTACCACTCTCAAGCTTGCAACAGACCCCTATGGGAAACACCCAGTGTGTGTGTGTGTGTGTGTGTGTGTGTGTGTGTGCGCGCGCACGCACTCGTGTGCACGTATGTGCATAACACACACACAGAGAACAAGAGCCAAGATGTTATTCTTGTCCTGAAGGAATTCACAATATGACCTCAAATGGACGATATACAATTGTATTACTTGGCATTTAGTAAAATTAAATTAACAAAATGGCGAGATGAAGGTTCTTGGGGACCTACTAACACGAACAGATGAATGATGTATAATTGCCCATCTTGTGTGTGCAAACTGGCACTTTTTCTGGGCTGGTGTGCCGCTCGCTCTTTTCTGTGGGTTAAGCACCTCCCATGCGCCCTGCTTCCCGCCTTCCTCTGCTGCTTTGCCATCCTCTTTCCTGACCTGAGCGGGTGAATTTCCAGCCCAGCAAGGCTGCTCAGCTTAGCTGCAGATATGCTTGTTTATCAGGGTACAGAGTGCAGATGGGCTCTTGTCCAAAGGTGTTTTTGGGGGCCCTGGAGGGTAAACCTGCTCCTTGTCCTCAGAGGCCAGAGGAGAAACTTGCGCAGGGACAGGCTCACTGTCCTGTACATTTTTAGAACTGGGGTCCTCCCTTCTCTTGGGCCCTTTAAGAACCTCCCAAGCATTCACCTCCAAGGAAGAGCTTTGGCATTTCCATCTCCATGGCTGGCAAATTGTAAATTTGGATATGAGCAGAAAATATAGTGACATCAAGGTTATGTGGTCCCGAGCTGACAAGATGGATAGCCCCTAGCAATCCAAAGTTTCCCTGTCTCCTCTTGGTTTCTCTTCTCCCACCTCTCTTTCTTTTAACCTTTTTTTTTTTTAAAGAAAACACTTTTAGAGACTTTAATAACTGTGGAAGGATGCTGTAAGGCGGGCAGGGAAATCGATCATTTTTATTTGGTTGTGCGCGATAAAATGTAAGTTTGGGCAATAAATCTTCTTACCTTGAGGGGAAAGAACAGCACGCCTGGCCATTAACAAGACTCCCATTTTGGAGATTTTAATGAATGAATGAATGAATGAAGCCAAGACCTGAGTAATTGATAACGATGGTCCCACCTCCCTGGTGGGGACTCTGGGTTCTGGCTGGGGACAGGACTTCCCTCTTTCCTCCAATTTGGGCAACTGCTGATTCCCGGGTCTCTTCTGGCATTGACTATCCTAGGATTTCTGATCAAAGACAATCAAATACATATAAAGCACCCACTGCGTACAAAGACACCATGCTTAGCACTAAGTAAGGTGCAAATGAATATGTCAGAGTCCTGGGCAAGTTGTCCATAAAAAGGGCTCCTTACCAAGATCGGGGTGGTACCTGGGGTGGGGGATGGGTGGTGAGGGATGGCAGATGCTGGGGGAGGGGCATTTGGCTCTGTGACTCAGAGAAGATTGCTGGGAAGGAAGGGAATTAGAATTCTTGTGCTTTCTCGGGGGGTTGGGGTGGTTTCTTGGGGTATGGTTTGGAACCGAAACCTGGTCCTTAGTAATAGGAATTTGTGGGGAGGGGGGCAGACTCTCTCTGAGCCTAAGTCATCCTCTGCTCCCAGCCTTTCCACGGACCTTAAGAATTCTTCGTGGGCTCTCTCCCCCACCAATGCCTCCCCACCGCACTGGCCACAGTGCCTTGGGAGCATGGCAGTAGATGAGGCAAGGGTCTTGGTATTGGCTATGGGATGCGATTTGGGGGACCAGATTTGTTAAGAGCACTCTCTTGGTCTTTGCTCCCAGCACCCTAAAAGGAAAGGGAGGGATGCTGCCTCAGTTAGCTCCAGCTGCCATAACCAGGTACCAGGGGCTTAAACCATAGACATTTATATCTCATAGTTCTGGAGGCTGGAAGTCCAAGATCAAGATGGCAGCCAGTAGAGCTGGTTCCTGGTGAAGGACTCTCCTCCTGGCTTTCAGACACCCTCATTCTTGCTGTATCCTTGCATGGCTTAGAGAGAAAGGGTTCTGATCTCTCCTCCTCTTCTTATAAAGACATCCATCATTAGGACCCCACCCTCAGGACTATCTAAACCTAATTACCCCAAGGCACAGCTCCAAACATCATCACAGTGGGATTCAGGGCTTCAACATCTGAATTTGGTGGTGGTGGTGGGTATAAACACATTCAGCCACAGATGTGTGGTGTCAGGCTCTAGTTTCTGCTTTGTTGTGGGTAGGTCAGTGGGTGGAGGTCTAGAAAGTATGAGGTGTGGTTTGCAGACAGTACAGGGAGATACCCCTGCTGCAGGGAAGGGAATGTCTACCCCCTGCTACTAACACACCAAACCCATGGCCAGAGCTCAGAAGGGTTTAGGCATTGCTACCCCTGCACCCATAACCTAGGGTGCCTTCCTCAAGTCCTCAGCTCTCCATCAGCTACCCTTCTCTCTGGACTCCTCCTAGCAAGGGGACCTCCAGCCCTGTCTCTCTCCCTGTGGCTCACCAGTACTCTGGACTTGGCCAGCAACAAGTGCCTTCAACATCCTTGGTGCACACATGGATCTGTATGCAAAGACAGGGCATTACTCTGGAAATAACCTGTTTCTGTCTATAGATCAGACTTGCGTTATTTGCCCGGGGCATCACTACTGATGGATGTGAACTTTCCCCTCTAGGCCCCAGCAGGATTCATGATGTGTGAGTGGGGAAGGCTTCCTTCACTAGGACCTGTGTGCCTAATCCCATTTAGCCCTCTACGTGGCTGATACCATGACTCCTGTTCTAAAGGTCAGAAAACTGGGACTGGGAGAGGTGAGTATTTACCACGTCTCCCAACATAGTTGGTGGACCCAGAATAGAAGCCAGGTCTTCCGCTCCAAGAGCCTGAGTCCTTCCTGATACCTTAGGGTGACCCTTGTGTGGGGACCCACCTCTGGCTAGACCCCTCCCTCCCAATCCAGAATTGCACTCCAACAGCAAACATAAGAGAATAGAAAAGGCTGATCATGATCACATTTGGATGGAACAGAGAGGGCAGTGTCCACTTGTGCCTGAAGTTGGATGGGTGGGTCAATCTGACATCTTGAAAAAGATGGCGGCTGATGAAACTCTTCAAATTAACACATGCTTTTAAAAGTTGTGCCTCAGGGGCGCCTGGGTGGCTCAGTGGGTTGAGGCCTCTGCCTTTGGCTCAGGTCATGATCCCAGGGTCCTGGGATTGAGCCCCACATCCGGCTCTCTGCTCAGCAGGGAGCCTGCTTCCCTTCCTCTCTCTCTCTCTGCCTGCCTCTCTGCCTGCTTGTGATCTCCCTCTGTCAAATAAATATATAAAATCTTAAAAAACAAAATAAAACATTGTGCCTCATACACAAGTCAGGGCCATCAGGGCTGAAGTGTAACATGTGAATATTTGGGTGACTGGGAAATTCTCCTGTGGAAACTAAGTGAATATCCCTTGCTAGAGATTCGGGTGAATAAATTATAGCACATGTTCACAGTAGTGCAAACAATTAATTGGAGCTGCACCCGAGGATTTAGAAATTCCCCGAGGCATGGCTGAGTAAGAAAAGCGAGACACGGGAAACCGAATATCATCTAATTCAATAAAACAAACACCTCAAAAGGCTTCCTGTACCTGTACAATAAGTATATTCATGTGAGTGTGCATAAAAAATTATGTACATATATGCATGTATGTATAGGATAGTGTACATGATTATAAAGAAAGATAAGGAAGGACCCCCCCCCCCCGGGATATTAGCATGGATCTCCAGTGGTTATGTAGATAAAGGAGAGAGGTGGAAAGGAAACTCAGACTAACAAGGCAAAGAAAAGAGGACACACACGCACACACATGCATATGACACTATTTGTATATCTTTTGCATAAAGGAATAGGCACTCATGTAAATAAGTGTAGGAAAACTTTTCAAAATTTTTTTCCTAGAGCAACTGAGCTGTTACCTACAGATCTGGGTGAAGAAACGAGAGAGGAGAGGGCCCATGGAGACTTAGGGCACTGTGCAAAGGCTGTGGGACACAGAAGGCCATGTCATAGGCTCTCGGGGACCTCCTGCAATGTAACAGGAAGGGCTTATTTGTCTCCCCTTGGCTTTAAAGCCAGCAGAAGGAACTGTGTGATTTGCATTGGAGGCCCCACCTGGCTCAGGGCTGAGCTGAACAGTAGGAGGGGAAAATAAACTCTATTTTATTTCTGCTACCACTAAGAAAACCATAATACTTATCATTTAAACAGGCACCCTTTTGAGAGGGAAAGGAGAGTTATTAATAATTATATCAACAGGTGCAAATCAGGCCTATCCCTGGCAAACCTCGAGGCAGGGCCACTCTAACCACAGCCCCTAAGTGGAGGAGTTCATTGGGGCAGGGAGGGGGGCAGACAGTGGGATGGGGAGGGAGGCAGTCTAAATACTGAATTCCATTATCTTCTCCGTGCAAGACGTTCACATATCTAGAACTCGTATATGTTACTGGAATCTAGCAAGATTGAAACTACTCTTAATTATGGTAATGTTCTGTGGAATGGGGGCTTCTTGCCTCAAGGTCAGAGACACGTGGTGAAGCCAAGGGGGACTTACGGCTGTCAGAAGCCCTACTTGATCCCAAATGGCAAAGCCTTGGGCTGAGCGGGTCTGGGGTATCTGTCCAAGGCCTGTGTGGTTGGGCCTGATCTTCAGGAGATGGGACTCTGACCAAGTTATGCTGCTAGGGCACTTTGTAGCTGATGTGTCCAGTGTCATCAGCTTAGAATATAAAATAAGTCTAATATCTGTGTTAAGTAACTAACCCTCTATCCAGCTGTCTCAACAAGGTCTATTCCTTTCCCAGGGTCCTTCTTTCCAGCACCCTGGGTACCTTATTTAATTCATGGTACTTACACAGAAACTGGTGACTGGACCAGAGGAGAGAGAAAGGGAAGTGAGAAATTGTATTTTTCCAAACCATCTACTAATCTGAAATGCCATGATTGAGGGCTACATGCTGTACTTTCCTTGGCTACAGGAGGAAGGCTATTTGGGATGGCACAGAGAATCAGACTAACACAGAAGGAAGCAGGGTAAAGAGGGAGAGTTGAGGGAAAGATTGTGATGATTCTGTTCAAGCCCCTAGATCTAGCCATGCCTGAAATCCACTCCTTGATATTGCAGACTGAATAGTCACTCCCCAAATTGCTATGTCCTCATCCTTAGAACCTGGGACTATGTTATCTTACATGGCAAAAGAGACATGAAAGATATGATTAGGTTGAGAATCTTGAGATGGGAAAATTATCCTGGCTTCCCTGGGTGGGCTCAGTCAAATCACAAGGGGTCTTTACAAAAGGGAGGCAGGAAGATCAGAGTCAGAGAAGGAGATGTGATGAGAGAAGCAGAGGTTGAATTTATAATGTTGCAAGAAGGGGGCCATGAGCTGAGGAATGTGGACATTCTCTAGACGCTAAAAAAGGCAAGGAATGAATTCTTTCCCAGAGCTTCCAGAAGGAGGAAAGCCTTTCTGACATCTTGATTTTAGCCCTGTAAAGCCATTTTCAGGTTTCTGAGCTACCCCCAGAATGGTAATACAATAGATTTGTATTGTTTTAAGCCGGTAAATTTGTGATCACTTGTTCCAGCATGAGTCGAAAACGAATATACCCAGCTCCCCAGTTGCTTGGGCCAAACTCGCTTGTGTTAGAGTTGGTTTTCTAATATTTGGAACCGAAGGATCCTGCCTAGTGCACCAGCTGCCAGAGGACTGGCACCTCTTTTTAGTGTGGCCCCATCATAAACCTGCTTTTGTGTCCAGCCCCTAAAGCCCAAGTCGTGGAATGAGCATCGGGCAATCCGCCCCACTTTCTCCTTCTGCTATTGAAGAATCCCAGCAAGGCCTGGGTGGATCAAAAGGCTTCCTTGGCACCACAGGTGAGTTTTCTACCCCTCACGGGCTCTGGATATAGAGTCCGTGGACAGGCCACAGTGGGCTGGCAAGCCCGTGAAAATTCCAGACGAGAACACGGGAGCGCCTGGCACGTGTGTGGGTGGCTTTCTCGCCGGGTGGTCCAGAGCCTTGTCTCCCTAGAGCCACCTTGGCCAAGGAAGCCGGAGGGCCAGCGGGTCCTGGGTCTGGGTCCCCGGGCTCCATGCCCCGCACCCCACACCCTTCCAGCGCGCCCCTTCCCCGCCCCACGGGTATCTGAGTGGAGGTGCCTGGGGCTGCTGGTGAGAGCCAGCTCTCGGGGCGGCGCCGCAGAGACACCATCCAGCCTCCCAGATCTGACTGTTTTTGACAGCTTTGCCAAATTACAAAGCAAAGGCCTCATTTGGTGATGAGAAAAGCAATATTGTGGCAGGGACGTCTCATTTCTTTGAAAACCAGCGGTAAGTGAATTTGCATCCACTTAGTAGTAAATACGTCTGGCTGGCCCCCTCTCCAGCTCTTGCAAGGGATTTAGAGGCAGGCGGGCCTGCCTTGTTATTTTATGAAGGAGAGAAGGGGGAGTGGGAGGAGGGGGGAGAGCAATTGGGAGAGGAGAAGATTAAGAGTGATTTCTTTGGAAGGAAAAATTGAGGCTGGGAAGTTTCCCCATGTTTTGCAAGGTTTCTTAGCTTGTGGCTGGGGCGCCAGGAATCAAGGTGGGCAAATCATTTTGGGAAAAGAAATAGGCCTCTTTGGTCCCGTGTGTTATGATTTAGAAGACTCTGAAGAACCCTTGTCATGACATGCCCTCCAAAACCCTGTTTAAAATTCAGCTGGGAAGGACCAGGGCAAAGATATACAGGCCTTTGTAGAGAGCAGGGAGGGGTCTGAGTCCTTTGCCAGGACGCTGCGCAGAAGAGGGCTCCATGCAAATCTGTTTAAATCCCAGGTTGGTAGCTGCTGGGAAGAAGAGCGCTTTATCCTTTTTAAGAATAAAGTGGACACTATCTCTTTCTGATTGGAGAGAAGCCAGTAACTGAATGTTTTATGATCTCTGCATAGGAACGCCCTGGGTGACTCTCTTCTCTTTTTAGGTCTGCTGCCGGGATGGAGCCTGCGGGAGAAGAAAGGGGAGGAAGATCACCTCCACAGCGGGGCACAGAAGAGGGCTACCCACGCATGATTGCCTATACCGGAACCGGTGACCCTATCAGAAACGGAGTGGCCAGGGAGAATCAAGACCAAACTTTTCAGCTCGGCCTTCAAGGCCTCTTTGATTTGCCTCCCAGCTTCTCAATCACGAGAAAGCTCAGAAAATGTCTTAAACAGGAAGATGCAGAGGCATCCCCCAGAACTCTTTCTTCCCTTCACCTCTCTCTTCATCAGTGGACGTTCTTAACTGCTTCTTCCTGCTTGGTTTGCTGTCTGGCTCAAGCTGATTCTGTGCAACGCTGGAACAGTCTGCTCCACAGACAACTGTTCCAGGGATAAAAGTCACTGACATTCACATATCACGCTGTGACACAAAGAAGAAAGTGGCGTGCTTGTCAGAGACAGGACTGGGAGAGGCAAGGGTGCTTTTCTAAATTTTATACCTGAATTGCCTGACGTGGCCTTCGTCCCAGTCCTGTCACCCAAGGTCACCCAAGGTCATACAACCAGGAAAGGACTGTCACGGGAATCAAATCTGGTGGGGCTTTAGGGAGGGCTGGCTCTTCCCGACTGTGCCATATGGCCTCTCTAATAATCATAGATAATAACGACTTATTAAATAATAACCACAGTATGCCTACAAGGCTCCAAAATGTGTGTGGCCCTGTGTCAATTTATTCGGCATCTGCCATCTCTGGCGGCCCTTGCTGTGGCTGGGTAAGGCAAGCGTTATCCCTGTTCTGCAGAAATGAGGCACAGAATGGCTGAGTGACTTACCCATCATCACACAGCCAACAAGTAGAAGAAAAAGCCTTTTACTCCATGCCCACTCAACTCTAGACTCGCCTGAGAAGGGGTTCAGGACATGCTACCCCAAAATATGCCACTTTGACATATTGATTGTTATCATTATTTTTAAAAGTTTTTCAAAGGTTTATTTATTTATTTTAGAGAGAGAAAGAGCGTGAGAGTGTGTGGGATGGGTGGGGGATGGGCAGGGAGGGACAGAGGGAGAGGGCGAGGGAGAATTCCAAGCAGACTCCCAGCAGTGTGCCAAGCCCAACACGGGGCTCAATCCCACAACCCAGAGATTATAACCTGAGCCAAAATCAAGAGTTTGACGCCCATGCGACTGAACCACCCAGGTTCTGGCATATTGATTATTTTGAGTCGAAGGCACTCAAGAAATGGTAGATTGAGAAACTCTCCAATGTCCCTCCTACTACCTGAAAGCAGGTCCTAATATTTCCTATGAGAAAGGAGCCCTCCCTGTGCCAGGAGGAGAAGGACACTCTTATGACCAGAGACCAGAGTCAATAGTGATTATGGACCTGGACACACAAACCTGCCAAAAGAACCTGATCTTCCATTCTTTTCCCCCATGTAGTTCTTACGCACGATTTACTACCTGTAGCCCAGACCACTTTGTCTTTGTTTGAAAAGATATAAGCTTTTGGTCTAATGGCTTCTTCAGGTGTTCATTTTCCTTCTGGAGACTCCCATGTCCACGCAAAAATATTAAATGCATTTCTAAGCTTGTCTCCTGCTAATCTCTCTCTTATGTTGATGTAATTCTTAGGCCAGCTGCAAAACCGAAGCATGTAGAAGGGAGTTTTCTTCCCTTCTACACATTCTTTCTATACAACACTGGAGCAGTCTGCTACACAGACAACTGTCCCAGGGACATTTTCAGTGAAGAAAGGCACATACTTAGCTGCTAGACAGCTTGGCCAAAACATTCCAGGTTCCTTGGCCTCGAGTTCACTGAGTGCTGCTCTGCATTAAACATGGTCGCGGCGCAGGCAGGAGGCAGGAACTCCCCCTACTCAAGTGACAGCAGCAAAGGCGGCTGTCTCAGCAGCCAGCCAGCTGCACAGAGGGGCCCCCACGGCACTCACCTGGTGGCTGCTCCGGGCTTGTTTACTGTCGCGTTTATTGAATCCGACTAGTCTGGAAATAATTGCACTAATATTATTGACATTAATAGTACACCAGGATATATTTATATCTTGCTTCTCTCCCTGAGCTAAAATTCAGCTCATCATCACTCTTGAGCGAGTGGTCAGAGGCAGACAGGGCTGCTATGCAGATGGGGAGTTCCAGGCATGGCGTGGGAGGAGGTGTGCAGAGAACACACCTGTCTAGGACCCAGAGGCTCGGGGTCCGGAGGGCCAGAGACCCAGAGGCTCCTGAGTGAAAATTGTCCTGCTGTGGCCCACATAGCTGGCCGGCTTCTTTGAAAGTGGGAGAGGGAAGGGTTGATGAGATTTTCAGAAACGAAAAGTGGGTTTCCCCAGAGACCTTCCCAAAGTGACCTTCCCACTCCCCGCAGCCCTGCACATGGGGCTCTGGCCCATATCAATTCATTGATGGCACTGCCGGACCAGGCAGTTTCCTCTCTGGGTTTATCTGTCAGGTTCTGTCCCCATATCCAATCATCTATAGCTGAGAATCTAAGCCAGAAAGCGGGAGAGCATGCCCAAGTTTCTCCTGTTGGTGTCTAATATCGTATGACTTGCAAATTGAGGGGTGTGCGTGTGTGTGTGTGTGTGTGTGTGTGTGTGTGTGTGTGTGTGTTTTGTTCCAGAAGTACAAGTAAACCTTGATTCTCAAAATCTAGACCTTTTTTTAATTCACTAGGCTTATTTTACTAGCCACTTGGGATTTTAACACAAAAAGGCTTCCCGCTATTTTTTTTTTAATTCAAAAGAGTACATAAAATGTATATATGCAGTTTAAGGAATAATAATAAAATAAAAACACCCATATATTCAGCATTCAGCTTGTGAAAGGAGCATTGCCAGATACCAAGAAGGCCCCTGAGGATCGATCCCCGCACCCCACCACCCACCCCGGCCCCATGTGCCTCTCCCTCTCTGCCAGAGGGAACTGCTATCCTCAGGTTCATGCTAATCATTTCCTTACCGGCTTTTTTCTTTTTTAAACAAAGTTTTACCAGGCATGTATGCACTCCTGAACAATATATTATTTAGCTCTGCCTGAGTTTTGAACTTTATGTAATGGGATCACATTGCATATTTTCTTCTGTGCCTTGCTGCTTCTGCTCATTGATCCTAGGCGCTGGATACTCCCACGTTGAATGTGAGCAGTAATTTATTTATTTTCACTTCTAAATAGTATTCTGGTGTATGAATACGTGGCACTATGCGACAATTCGTTAGCCACTGGAAATTTGGGATTTGGGCCATCGAGAATGTTGCTGTAAATATCCATTTACGTGAAACCAGTGTGCGGCTCCGAGGGCCATCCTCAGTCCACAGCATCGACGTCTTTCCAGAAACTTGTCACAAATGCAGGATTTCAGGGTCCTCTCCCAGACCTGCGGAATCATAGTCTGTATTGTAACAAAATCGTATGTGCATTCAAGTCTGGGAAGCCCTGCTCTGGATATGTAGGTTGATGCCTAGAAGCAGTGTTGGTGAGTGCTGGGGAAGGACATCCTCCACTTCACGATGAACTGGCAAGCCGTTCTCCAAAATGAGGGCACCGTTTGCTTCCTGTCTTCTGCAATGAAGCACGACAGGCATTCTGTTTTCTGCAGTCATTGCTCTTCACAGTGAATTTTCATCTTTGCCGATTGGGTAGGTGCGAGATGGTGTCTCCGTGTGTTTCTCCTTTTCCTTTTCCTGATGCGCAACATCTTCTGGATGATGCCTCCACCCAAAGACCACCCTTCGAGGAGCAGCCAGCCAGGAGTCTTGTCTTTTTGCATGTTTCTGGGTCACCAGGCTTTGTCTTCTAGCAAATGCCTAATGTCTTTGGCCCATTTTTCTACTGGGTTGGTTGTCTCTCTAACAGGAGATATTCTGTTTAGGACTTTTACACCGTGAGTCACATGTCCCAGCCATGCCACGTGTTTAGCACACCGCTTGCTCTTCGGGGCAGAAGGAAGGGCAAATGTCCCAGCCTCCTCTGTGGTTAGACTGGGACGGTGGGACTGAGTGGGAAGGATAATCATATTAGTTTGCCAGGTCTGCTCTAACAAAGCACCATAGAATAGAGCTTCTAAACAACAGAAATCAATTTCTCACACTTCTGGAGGCTCAAAGTCCAAAATCATGTTGCGGACAGGCTTAATTTGTTCTGAGGCCTCTGTTCTTGGTTTCTTTCTAGCTGTGTCTTCACAGGATCCTCCCTTGGTCTGTGCGTGTCTCTGTCCTAATCTCCTCTTCTGAGAAGGATAATAAGGATATTGGATAAAGACCCACCATAAGACCTCATTTCACCATAATTACCTCTCTATAAGCTATGTCTCCAAAAATGGTCACCACATGAGGGACTGGGGTTAGGAGTTTAACACGTGAATTTGGTGGGGTTGGGAGCACAACCCAGAAGATGGTTACCCGTAATAGTAGTCTAAGTCTTAAAATCACCCCACAGCTCTTTCTCCCCCTTTTGTGGCAACTTTGGAAGCCACGTGTTCCCAGGACAGAAGAAGCAGCCTAGATCCCTGTGTGACTGCTTGGAGCAGAGCCGGCAATCCCTAAGACATGGTAGTGAACCCAACCTTCACTGTGCAAGACCACTGAGATTGTCACTGTAAACCCAAGTATTCTCTCCTGACAAATGCAGGTTTTGGGGAGACTAGACTGTAAGTTTTCTTGCCAACATGGTCCTTGCCTAGTTTTGGAATTGAGACAATGCTAGCCTTTTAAAACAATCTGGGCATGTTTCCTCTTTCTCTATTATCTGGAAGAGTGGTTCCTAAAACATTTGGTAGAAACTGTTGATAAATCATTTGGATCTGCTTTTTTTTCTTTCTGGGAAGATTTTTAATTAGTGATTCAATTTCTTTAAAGGTCATTAGACTCTCCACGTTTTCTGGGGCTTCTTTGGTAAGGTGTATTTCCTTTTAAAGAATGTATTCCTTTTGTCTCAGTTTTAAAATGTGAAGTTTTCCATGACAAATTCTTCTCATTTGTGAAATCATTGTAGCCCTTGCAGTTATGATCCCTTTTACATTCTTAATATTGTTGTTTTTTTTTTTTTCATTCTCCCTCCCCACCACCTTTTAATTTTCTGCTGGTTAATCATGAAGGGGAATCAGATTTTTAGAAAGCTCCCCCCACCATCCAAGGAACCAACTTTTGGCTTTGATTATTCTTTTCCTTTGCACTTTGTGGTATTTATGCCTTTCATTTCGCTTTACAATTTATAAAAGATACAACTTTAGTATTGTATCCCTCTGCTTTCAGTGGATGTATTCTGCTCTTCTTCTGAATTCTTAGACTGGATGCTTAAGACATTAATTTCGAGTCACGTTAATTCTCATATAAACAATATAAGGTAGGGGTGCCTGGCTAGCTCATTGGGTATAGTGTGCGACTCTTGATCTCAGGATTGTGAGTTTGAGCCCCACGTCAGGTGTGGAGCCTACTTAAAAGTTTTAAACAAAAGAAGGTATAATTTTCTTCCAAATATTATTTTAGTTGTACCATTACAATTTTTATAGAAAAAATTTTTATCATGTATTTATTCAGATTTCTGTTTTGTTATTTCCATTGGAATTCCTTTTTTTGACCCATTTATATTTTTTAAAATTCCAGATCTCTGGATTTTTAATGGGTGTGTTTTATTGTTAAATTTCTTACTTGAGGGGCGCCTGGGTGGCTAAGTGGGTTAAGGCCGCTGCCTTCGGCTCAGGTCATGATCCCAGGGTCCTGGGATCAAGCCCCACATTGGGCTCTCTCCTCCGCGGGGAGCCTGCTTTCCCCCCTCACTCTGCCTGCCTCTCTGCCTACTTGTGATCTCTGTCAAATAAATAAATACATAAATAATTCTTACTTGAATGCTTTAGGGTCAGAGAATATGGGATTCTTAGGATTTGTGGAGACTAGCTTTATGGTCTAGAACTTATTTTTGTAACATTCCACAAATGCTGTGAAAGAAACATGTATCCTCCTATGTTGGCAGCAACATTCTGTGTGCAATCATGAGAACTTCCTTATTTGCATTGTTCACATGTGCTATGTTCTTGGTTACTTTTTGTCAGCTTGATCAGTAACTGAGAAGGATGTATAAAAAATCTCTTATTGGGAGCACCTGGGAGGCTCAATCTGTTAAGCATCCCATTCTTGATCTCAACTCAAGTCCTGAGCACAGGGTCCTGAGTTCAAGACCCCACACTAGGCCCCATGCCTTACTTAAAAAATAAATAAATAAAAATTAATTAATTAACAATCTCTTACTGTGTGAATATTTAAACTTCTTCTTACAGTTTTGCCAGTTTTTGCTTTGTGTACTTTGTGCTTTGTGTTTTTGCATAAAAGTATAGAATCATTGTATTCTTTTGATGAATTGAACCTTTTATCATTATGTAGGAAATCTAATTTTAGTGATATTTTTGCCCCTGAGTCTAATTGATCTGATACCGATATATCTTCACCAGCATTCTTTTGTTTAGTATTTTCTTGGTCTATCATCTAACTTTTTTTTTCTTAAAAAAACCTTAACTTTTATGTCTGACTTTCAATCTTCATGTTTTTTCTGTCTCCTATAGATTGCTAGAGCAGGCTCCCTGCTGAGCAGAGAGACTGATGTGGGTGGAGCTCGATCCCAGGGCCCTGAGACTGTGACTGGAGCCAAAGGCAGACGCTTAACCCACTGAGTCACCCAGGTGCCCCATATTTAGGTAGATTTTTAAAATGTAGTCTGATAATCTTGACCTTTTAACTAGAAAATCTAATTCATTCTCATTTATTATGATTGGCATGCTTGGATTGATTTCTACTGTTTCTTGCCTACTTTTTATTTCACTGAATTTCTGTTTGTTTCTCTTTTTTCCCTGCTTTCTTTTAGAATGACTTCATTATTTCTATTATTATTATTATTAATTATTCAATTTCCCCCATCTACTTACTTGAGAATTATGTGCCTATACCTATTTTATTTTCTGGTTGTTCTAGCTATTTCACATGCATACTTGGCTTAATAAGGTTTAAAGTTAATTGATACATTTCTATTCCCCTTGGCTATCATAGCTCCTTTGCTTTTCCATATGAATTTTTAGATAAGCCTCCCAGTTTTTATAAAGAAGTCTGCTGGGGGGGTCCCTGGGTGGCTCAGTCGTTAAGCGTCTGCCTTTGGCTCAGGGCATGATCCCAGGGTCCTGGGATGGAGCTCTGCATCGGGCTCCCTGCTTGGCAGGAGGCCTCCTTCTCCCTCTCTCACTCCCCCTGCTTATGTTCCCTCCCTGGCTGTGTCTCTCTCTGTCAAATAAATAAATAAAATCTTAAAAAAGAAAAGAGAAGTCTGCTGGGATTTTGGTTATGGTTGTGGTAAATCTATAGATCACTTTGGGGAAAACTGACATCTTGATAATATGACCACAACAAACCTCTCCATTTATTTAAGTCTTCTTTCATTTCTCTCATCTGTGCTTTGTAGTTTTCAGTATATAAGCCTTGCACATCTATTTTATTGTTTCCAGCAATATTATAAATGGTACTTTAAAAAAATTCAATTCCCATTTTTTCATCACTAGTACGTAAAAATACGATTGGTTTTTATCTAATGGCTTGTATCCTGTTTCCTTTTTGAACTAACTTATTAGAGTTGATTGTAGCTTTTATAGATTCCTGGGGATTTTATATGTAGTCAACCATGTCATCTGTGAATACAGGCAATCTTATTTATTTTCCAATTGGTATGCCTTTTATTTATTTTCTTGTTTTATTTTATCTATAAGGACTTCTGACAGAGGAGCAGGGAAAGTGATCTCACCTGATGTTAAGTGGAAATTATTCAGCCTTTAAAACTTATCATGTTAGCTGCAAGTTTTTCACAAAGAAATCGTTTCATGTTGAAGAAAGTCCTTTTTCCTCCTTTTCTGTTTAGAGTTTGGTTTTTTCCTTTTTTCTTATTAGGACCATACATTAAATTTAGCCAAATTATTTTTCTGCATATTTTGAGATGATCATATGATTTTTCTGCTTTAATCTGTGGGTATAGTGAAGTACACTGATTCATGAATGTTGAACTAACCTGGAATTCCTGGGATAAACCCCAATGTCATTATACTATCATTTAAAATTTTCCCTATATTTATTTTGCTAATATTTTTAAAATATTTTTTTGCATCTTTGTTCATAAGGGCTACTAGCCTATATCTTTAGTTTAGTTTTCTTTTTCCTTTCCCTTGTAATGTGTTTGATTTTAATATAGCCTAATATTGGTCTCATCTAATGAGTTGGAAGTGTCCAGTTCTATTCTATTTTCAGGAAATATTTATGTAGAATTATTATTATTCATTCATTAAATATTTGAAGGATTTGCCATGGGGTGGTGCATGCAGTCATCCGAGCATGCGATTTTCCTTTGGGAAGGTTTTTAACTGTAGTTTTAACTATAAATTTAATTTCTTTAATAGACAATTGAGATTATCTATTAACTTTTGAATGAGCTTTGATAATTCGTATCTTTCAATAAATGTATCCTTTTAACATAGGTTACTGAATATATTGTCATAAGTTGTTCATATTTCCTTATTATCTTTTTAGTGTCTGCAGGATCTGTAGTGATGCCTCTCTCTTTCTTTCTTTCTTTTTTTTTTTTTTTAAATTTGAAAGAGAGACAGTGAGAGAGAGCATGAGAGGGTAGAAGTTCAGAGGGAGAAGCAGACTCCCCATGGAGCTGGAGCCCGATGTAGGACTTGATTCCCGGACTCCGGGATCATGACCTGAGCTGAAGGCAGTCGCTTAACCAATTGAGCCACCCAGGTGCCCCTGTAGTGATGTCTCTTATTTAGTTCTTATTGTTGGTGATTTGTGCCTCCTTTTTTTCCTTTATCAGTCTGACTAGAGGGTTATCAATTTTATTGACCTTCATAGAGAACCAACTTTTTATTTCACTAATTTTTAATCTTTTTGGTTTTCTTTTTCCATCTTATTGATTTCTGCTCTTTATTGTTTCTTCCCTTCTGATTTCTTTGGGTTTAATTTTTTTATAGTTTCTTTAAGTCAAAATTTAGAAAATTGATATGAGACATTTTTTTCTGATACTGGTATATAGTGTTATAAATTTCCCATGAAGCACTGTTTTAGCTGTATTCCACAAATTGTAATATGTTGTGTTTTTATTTTTATTTAGCTAAAAAATATTTTCTAACTTCTTTCACAACTTTTTCTTTGATCCATTAGAAATGTGTTATTTGTTTTAATATTTGTTGATCATCCAGATATCTTTGTACTAATTTCTACTTTAAATCAGTTGTAGTTAGAGAATATACTTTGTATAATTTCAATTCTTTCTAACATGTTTTGTGTCCCAGAATATAGTTTATTCTATGAATGTTCCACATGTGCTTGAAAAGAATGTTGTTGGTTGGAGTTGTTGCTCTAAATATCAATTAGAACAAGTTGGTTGATAATATCGTTCAGGTCTTTTATAACCTAACTGACTTTCTGTTTACTAGTTCTATCAATTACTGAGAGAAGAGTGTTAAAATTCCAGTTAGATTTGGGGATGTATTTACTTCTCTTCAGCTGTAACAGTTACTGTATATATTTTGAAGCTTGTCTTCTTGATGAATTGATCCTTAATCATGGTGTACCATCTCTCTCTCTCTCTTTTTTTTAAAGATTTTACTTATTTATTTATTTATTTGACAGACAGAGATCACAAGTAGGCAGATAGGCAGGCAGAGAGAGAGGAGGAGGAAGCAGGCCCCCTCACTGAGCAGAGAGCATGATTCAGGGCTCGATCCCATGACCCCGAGATCATCACCTGAGCCGAAGGCAGAGGCTTAACCCACTGAGACACCCAGGCACCCCACATCTCTCTCTTTTTTAAAGGGTATAAATGACACCACATTTTATTTATTTTTTTGTTTTCATTTTCATGCAACATTTTTTTTTTTATATTTTATTTATTTGTCAGAGAGAGAGGGCAGGAGTGAGCATAGGCAGACAGAGTGGCAGGCAGAGGCAGAGGGAGAAGCAGGCTCCCCGCTGAGCAAGGAGCCCGATGTGGGACTCGATCCCAGGACGCTGGGATCATGACCTGAGCCGAAGGCAGCCGCTTAACCAACTGAGCCACCCAGGCGTCCCTCATGCAACATTTTTTTATCTTTGATTATATTCCCTGCTCTGAAGTCTACTTTTACTACTTTTAATAGAACCACTCTTGTTTTCTTTGATTAATATTTGCATGGCTCCATGAATATATATTTTCTCTATAATTTTACTTTATTTATTAAAGATTTTATTTATTTATTTGAGAGAGAGAGAGATCAGAGCAAGAGAGAGAGCATGAGCAGGGGTTGGGGCAGAGGGAGAGAGAGTAGCAGACTCCCACACTGAGCAGGGAGCCTAGTGTGGGGCTCTATCCCAAGATCCTGAGATCATGACCTGAGCTGTAAGCAGATGCTCAACTGACTGAGCCACTCAGGTACCCCTCCATCATTTTACTTTAAATAAAATCATAGAAACAATTAAATATAGATAATTGAAATGGAAATAAGTGAAATACATTTTTTAAAAAAGAGATAGATTAAATTTTGAAAAAGCAAGACTCAAGTCTTGCTAATGTTGTCTTCAAAGCATATTTTAAATATAAAGACACAAATAGGATAATTTATGAAACATCTATGTACCAGATGCTTGCCTGGGCCTTGGGGATACGGTGAGGATTCAACACAAATAAGATCTACACTGGACTTAATGGGAGCTTACCTTCCTGTGACCTCTGGATTAGGTAATCACCTTTGTAAGTATACTAAAATTTATCCTGTGCTTGATATGTGCTATATTACCCTATGGGGACTAGACTAGTTCATGCTTGTTTGATAGATGGGGGTACTAAAGCATAACTGAGTTTAGAGAATTTCCTAGGGTCATACAATAATTGGAGAAGCCAAGATGCAGGAAGTGTGTTTTCAGTCATTCTCAGACGTGTTAGTGGGAAGCACGCTATGGAGTAATCTAATTTTGTCTTACAAACAGTATATCATTGGCCTCATCTAGTTTCTTATGGGGCAGATGGATTTGCTGCCAGCCTTCTCAGAGGTGCTGGTTATCATTTGACAATCTGGTGACTCCAACATTGATGAGTGAAGATTTTGTGTGGAACCCAAAATAAGCAGCCACTTGGTTTGATTTCAGAGAAGTGTGAATATAGTAGAAAAT
>ML102974.1:29896-48130 GCA_003697995.1 Taxidea taxus jeffersonii
AAAGTGAAGCTGAGAGGCCATCTCCCATGTGTCCCCCCAGGCTCCAACCTTTTGAGATGCCCGGGAGCTGCAGGTGGCACGTGTAGTCCTCCAGAAGCCAGAGCATTGTCCAAGTTCAAGGCTCTCTATTAAGCTGTGTGACAAGGCTTAAGTCACAACACGTCTCTGAACCTCAGTCACTGCTGGGCTGAGTGAGCTCAATCCTGCTGATCTTCCTTAAACTTCAGGTCTGAGCTGGGCTGAGCTCAATCCTGCTGCTCTTCCTCAAACTTCAGGTCTATGGGGTCTTCTAGAAAGCCCTTGGGCATCACTGCTGCCTGCACCAACCTCACCAACATCTGAACTCAGGGCTCCTGTCCCCATTCAGTCATCCTGGACTCATTTTTAGCACTGGACCTACAGTTGCCAGAATGGACCCTCCCCGAAAGATCTCTATGTTTCTGTTGCATTATGCCTTCCCTTCAAAGTGTTGGGATTCCCAGCAAGTGGATGATATTGGGGTTTTCCCAATGGTGTTTTCAGCCAGGGAGGGAAGTTTAAAAAAAAAATAGTTTCTCATGCAAGGTGAGAGGCCCTGATGAGACCCAGGTGTCATGGGCATTTATCCAGCAGGCACAAGAGATGAGCTTTTCCGCATACTTAAGCTTTCAATGGCAATGTCCCCATTCTCTAAATGTCAAAACATTTTTTGGCCATTTTGAGTGGAAATAATTCTTTTCTGAATTATTTTACACATTCAGCTGCCTCCCTAAATGATGCTGAGATCTAAGGGTCCAGGTGATAAACATCATTTATTAGGGGTCTGTGGGACAATGTAGATCCTTGAAGGTCCCCAGGGGCCACTGGCCACAGGGGATCACAGTTCCCTCAACCCTTACTCTCAATGACCTTACTGAGTGCTTTTGTCACCCAAACTTCCCTGGAGCTTTTGGGGAATGGGGATGAAGCCAGGCAACAAAATCACATATTATTATTTCATTTTGGGGGGAAAAAAGTGTGTATAAACATGGCCAGAACTATGTACACCAACATATTGGAAATGATCTCTTGATGATAATTCATGGGCTTTTGGTTATATCAATAAATACGGCTCTACCACATGCATTTTAATGTTTGCATAGTATTTTGTTACATGGATGGTCCAAAGGGTGTTGCACTATTCTCCTACTGGCTGCTTTCCAGTTATTTCTCTGCTATAAATAACACTCTGATAAATCTCTTTGCACACACATCTCTGTGCACACTTACTCACGTAGGGGAGTTTTTGGAAGTCGAACTGCTGGATGGAGGGCATGCTCGGGTAAGTTTTTGATACCTGGCTTCCGATGGCCCTCTAACACCACTGCCCCAACCTCCCTTCCCCCAGGGGCATGTGAGGCTCCAGTTTCTACCAGCAGAAGCAGCCCCTCTCTTGCCCCTGCTCCCAGGCTAGCGGGAGCGGCGGTGTCCCCCAGCCTCTGCGGCACTGTTGCTCCACTCTCCTTCGGTTACCTGCACTTGTGCACATGCAGCCAACTCCCAATAAATACTTGTGGCTTATTGAATGAGAGCTGCGTCTCCCCAGCCCCAGCCCACCCCCTGGCAGTGCTGGTGCGCACCTGTCCTCCTCCTCCGGCAGAGCCAGGTAATAGATGGCTAGGAGCCCGCCCCGGCCTCGGTCTCGGGAGGGTGATGAGGGGCAGGACAAATGCGAAGTGAGTGGCAATATTTCCTGAGAGCAGAAACGGGGGAATCTATCACCCTGCACCGGAGTCCTCGAAGACTGGGAAAGGAGTGTCTGTGGGAGAGTGTGGAGCAGGAATCAGGGTGGGGAGCCAGGGACCAGGGCACCAGGGGGTGGGGGGACACCAGGCAAATTCCTGGTCCTTCTCTCTGAGCAGGAAGTAGCCTTGCAGGCCCTGGAGTGAAATAAAAAAGGGAAGTTTCTGCACAGTTAATTCCTGGTGACTCAACACCCTCACTAGGCAGGGGTGAGGGGTGGTGTGGGAGACAGAAAGAGGAGAGGCAGGGGGATCCCAGACAGAGACTTTGATGAATACCTAGGACACTCCAGATTCACCACCAGACACTCAAGCCTTTCGGGGCTGTTCCAGGTATTTTAATGCCTCCCTCCTTTCTACTGTCTCCCCAAACCTTTCATCCCCAGGCTCTGCCCTAGGGCCCTGGGTGAGGTAGGAAGGCTGGCCAATCACCAATGGCTAATCTCCAACTAATCACAGCTGGAGAGGCTTCAGCTGCTGCTGCTCTGTTTCTGTGGTTGCTGCTTCTGCAACAGAGACTCGACTTCTTCATCCCCAGGCTGAGCCTGCTGCAGACAAGGCTGCCATCACCAGTAACCTACTCAGAGCTTGGACCCCCCGTAGCCAGGTTCCAAGGTCAAGCAGAGCAAGTGCCTCCAATCATCTCCAACTGCTGAAGGTCCTGAGCTGGTCTCTACAGAAGATTGATTGTGTTAATGGCTCTTGGAGTGGCCTCTGGGAATCTAGGCCCCTTTGGTACCGACTTCCCACAGCCCCCAAGAATCTCAACCCAGATGTGGACTCGCTTGGCCAAGGAAACAGAAGCAACCTTGACATAAGCAGAACTTGTAGAAGAGCTTGTGTGTTGCCACCCGGCACCTGTGCCTCCACCACGAGAACACACCCAGGCTAGTCTTCCAGAAGGATGTGAGAGATACGTGAAGGAGAGCCCCGTTGTCATGCCCAGGTCATTCTGGACCAGCCAGCCCAGGTCACAGCTGCATGAAAAAGCCTAGCCAAGATCAGCTGAGCCCAGCCCCATTGCCCCACAGACTCATGAGAAATAACAAATAGTTGTTGTCTAAGTCACTAAGACTCAGGATGCTCGGTCTGCCGCAGTCGCTGACTGACGCATCTCCTTCATCTCTACATAAAAGCCACTCCAGCGATCAGCCTGAAGGAAGCCAGGCTGGGCCCTGGAAGATGGGAAATCTTGGGAGGCTCATGCTTTATATCTGATGCCCGAGTTCACAGAGGAGGCTGGAGTTGCTTTGCAATGAGCCAATCAAACGCAGACCATGAGAGGAGCTAGGATCCTCTCAAACTCTCTTTATTTCAATTTGGTTTTTATCAAGTCACAAAAATAACACATGCTCATTAGAAAGATCACAAAATAAGAATACAGAGACTTAAACATCCCACTTTACTATACCCCCTGCCTCTACCTCTTCCCCTGCTTGTCCCTACTCTGATATCATCCCCAAAGGGAGCCAGTGTTAACAATCCATGTGTATCCTTCCAGATATTTTTCAGGGCATGCGCATGCATGCGCACGCACACACACATAGATAGAGTTCTTTCACAAAAATGGAATAGCAGCTAAACATTGTTCTGAGACCTACTCCTTTTACATAAGGGACCATCAGCATGTCTCCTTCATTCTTTTTAACAGCTGCGTAGTATTTCAGGGCATGGGCATACTATAATCGACCATGTCCTTGTAGACATTTAGATCAGTTCCAATTCCCTTACGGTAACTGAAACATATATAATATCTTCATGTACGTACGGTGCTATTTTTACGAGACACACCAAAGTGGAGCTGCTGGGTCAGTTTTTAATTTATATTGCCAAACTGCCTTTCAAAAACAGCGGGTGGTCTAAGGACATCTGTCCTCCCACAACCTCATGCATGTTGGATAGTATTGCACTCATAAGATTTTTGCCAATCTGATGGGGGAGAAATAACACCTCATTTTAAAAATTATTTTTATTGGGACGCCTGGGTGGCTCAGTTGGTTAAGCAGTTGCCTTCGGCTCAGGTCATGATCCCAGCGTCCTGGGATCGAGTCCCACATCGGGCTCCTTGCTCGGCAGGGAACCTGCTTCTCCCTCTGCCTCTGCCTGCCTCTCTGTCTGCCTGTGCTTGCTCTCTCTATAACAAATAAATAAATAAAATCTTTAAAAAAAATTATTTTTATTATGGGTGACGCTGAAATAGTTTTAAATGTTTATTAGCACTTTGTACGTCATTTTTGGTGAACTCCTGTTTGTATAATTTGACTGCGTTCTCCGTCAGCTCATGATTGTTTTCTTATTGGTTGTGGCAGGCCTTTATATATGATGGCTCTCAACTTCTTATTGTATACATCCCCAATTTTTCTAAATTCATCATGTCACTGCCTCTTAGAAAATCCCATTAAACAATCCAGAACTACGAGACTTAGTTCATTCCCCAGGCATTTGTTTTCTGATAAAATATTGTGGTAGGAATATCTAGAGAAGCAAGGTGTGAGAACCTGCTCTTGCAACTTATCTGCACCTCTGACAGCAGCACTAGTGGACTTAAATCCCTCTCTGGGGTCGGCTTTCGTAATGGTAGGGATTACTTACAGCAAATGTTTTTCCTATCCCATCCCATAACCTCTTAGTCCACCTTGAAGTTCGCCTGCAGATGCTGTGGGCAGTTTCTACTTACACTGTTGGCCTCCTACCTCAAGTGCCCAGGCAGCTCTCCACGTTTCTGTCCAAGATCTTTCCCCAGTTGGCCTCAGGATCTTGTGGAATCTATACTGCTTATGCAGAGCTTAGCCTGGAAGTGTCTGGGGGGTCGAATGCCCCAGGGATAAACTTCCGTGAATGGGGGACAAGAGTCTGGACAAAAGCTTTAGCTTCCCCATCACTTGGAGGGGAGGGGGGATCCCAATCATGGGTCTCCAGTGGGACTGAGAGTAGCTCGTTGTACTAGAGTTCTCCAGAGAAACAGAACCAATGGAACGAGAGAGAGATTTATTATAAGGAATTGGCTCACAAGATAATGGAAACAGGCAGGTTCCAAGATCGGCATTTGGCAAGCTGGAGACCCAGGGGAGCCAATGGTGCGGATCCAGTCCGGGAGCCAGCAGCTCAAGACTCAGCAAGAGCCAATGTTTCCGACAGAGGCAGGAAAAGACCAATGTCCTGGCTCAAGGCTGTCAGGCAGGAGGGGGTCCTCTGACTCAGCTCTCTTGTTCCATTCAGGCCCCCAGTGGATTGGATGAGGCCCACCTACATCAGGGAGGACCATCTGCTTGGCCCAGGTTATACTTCAGATGCTAATCTCATCCAAGGACAGACACCCTCACAGACATGCCCAGAAAAGGGCCTGACCCCACGTCTGGGGCCCCGTGTTGTGAAATTAACCCCCTCACTTGTCTCTGGTGGCGTCTCTTTATTGATTTCTCTCTCCTCCTTCTCTGTCTTCTTCACCTGCCCGCTTACACTTCTCAGTACATCCTCTGAAGAAGCTACCTGCTCCCAAGTCCTTGGGGTCTTCTTTCCAGGAGACCTGCCCTAAGACAAAAGAGGAAAGCAAAGCCATGAGTGGCTTTCAGGTGACTTGGTTGCACTTTTGCAAACCTCCACCAAGGGGATGACTTTTCTCAAGGTTGGAGCAAGCTCTTTCCTTCTAGATGAGCCGAACCTTAGCTGGGGACACAAGCCCACAGATCGGAGACCATAGTCAAGCATGCTGTGAGCTCATTTTCTGTACTCTTGCAGCCCATGTTGCAGAGGGTCCCTCACCACGTGGCTCAGGGCTGTGATTTCTCAAACTTCCGACAGGCCTCAGGCCTGCTGCCATCAGGGCTGGGGAGGGGAAACAGGCAGACAGGGCTGGGGGTAGGGAGGGCACCCCAGGTAGTGGAAGAAAACTTCCTCGGCCCTCTCAGCCTCCTCGGTTGGGTTCAAGAGTTAAACTGTCATAAGACAGATCAATAGAAGAAAAGCATGAAGTTTTTATTTAGTATTTTTACATGCACAAAGGAGTCTTCGTGAGGAAAATCAGGCCCAAAGAAGCAATCAGACCCCAAAGCTTCTGTCTTTTTAAACAAAGACTGATAAATTATGGGGCTGGGACAATACCGAGGGGCTTGGGCCAGGTGTAAGACATTGAGGGATAGCATCTAAGAACTACATGAGGGAAACAGAGGGAAGATCGGGGTTCTTTTGGTAGGTCTGTGCCTCCGGGTCTGTAATCAGCCTTGACTGTGGTCTCTGGTGATGCCTGTTCTTCTCCTCCTGGTGCCGGGGCCGGGGTGGGGCGGGGGGCTCCTTTCTCATGGGAAATATAAGGACCTGCTTTCCGGGAGAAGGAGGGAGGTCGGAGAAAATCTGCTGATTTTCAAGCACCTTTGGCTGACAATAATCAATGTGCCCAAGTGGGCATATTTTGGGGGTGGCATGTCCTGAACCCCTTCACAGCCAGAGGGCTGACAGAAGAGGCCCCAGAAAGCTAGACCCTTTCTTGGCTGGCCAGAGGAGAAGCAAGACTTAGGTCAGCAGGCCCCTAACAGGTGCCCTAGAGAGAGATGGGCCCCTCCTGAAAGGACTGGCTGGGTGAGCCTCGGCCCCCAATGAGGAGTCAGAACAGCAGAAGCTAGCATGGCCACCACATCCTGGGGTTCTCGAGGCAAAAATTACCCACCAGTCCATCCAAGGAGACGCTACAGGCTTCCCCGCGTGACTGCGCAAGGAGATCGCTGGTGTGTGAATCAGAGGGCTGCACTGAGCATCATGACCCATCAGGCCCCAGGTCGCCAGCCCTACAGGACTGAACCACCTCCTGTTTGACCTGAGGATAAGAATGTCTCCTTCCCTAGTGGCATGTGCTGGGGAAGCCCTGGACCCAGCAGGGGCTTCCTGCCAAACTTTGCTCTGAGACCTGAGCCGTGGCTGGGTTACAGTTCTATAGGCTGTCTAGGCCCTGGCCATTGTCTCCCAGGACTCGCAGGAGTGGTGGGATGTTTGTGGTCTGAGGTCTTCCTCCTGGGCTGTGGCGTCCCCGGCTTCCAGGTCCCCAGGCTGTAATCAGTCTGGCCCTTTCCCCTCCTTCACTCTCCTCCCAGAGGACGGTCCCCTCTCAAGGCCCACAAACCCCTTCCCAGGCTACCCCAACTTCCTTTGACTTTCAGATGCAGAGCAAGTCAGTGTTTCTTTGTTGATAAGTCTGGATGGACCCAGGGGTCAACAGGCCCATTAAGGTGTTATAGAACGAGTAATACCTTCCATCACCCATGAGTAAAAGACTCTGAAGGTACTCAGCTTCTAGTCAGTTGGCTAGCTACACACGCAAGGCATTAGCTGCCTGGAGAGCCGGGGACACAGAGGAGTAATCAGTAAGGTGAGCAGGTGGGGCGGGGGTGGTGAATTAATGGCCAAATGGAGGCGTGGGGTGGCAGCGGGCAGGACCTTGATACCAGCCCTGGAGTGGGCACAATCCAAGTACATGCAGGAATGGGGAGCACAGAGTCCGACAGACCCAGGGCCCCAGTGAGATGGGCAGCCGTGATGGGTGGATTCCTGGAGTCTGGTTCCTTTTTTGTTTCTCTTGGGGGAATCCAACTGGCTTGAGAGAATCTCCTCTCAGCCTAGCCAGGGAACGGGACTTCTCTGAAGTCAAAGGCAGACCTTGGGGATCAATGCTCACCCAACTGAACAAAGCAGGCAGCCCCTTTGGCATAAGGAGTAGGAGGAGGGGCCCGGGGGGGGGGGGGGTCATCTCCCTCCTGCAGTCCTCTCAGCTGGCCTGGAGCTGCCCCCTCTCCCCGCCTAGCCCGCAGGGGAACCAGACTCTGGGCAGTTAGAAGAGGATGCGGGGCCTGAAACACCCGGAGGGAACCTCCTCCGGGCCCCCTGCAGGATGAAGGAGGGGTGTGGAAGGGCACTCAGGGGGAAGCATCTGCGCCTAGCCTAACTACGGCCAGAAGGGAGGGACAGGCAGGGAAGATGGGGCACACAGGGGCCCAGGAATCAGCCTCCTCTTTAAAGAGGAAGTCATCCAGTTAGCCCGGATTTCCCTGTCACCAGCTTTTACAAAATGCAGAAGCCACAGCACTGTTAGGGATGTAGAGGGAAGCTCAGGAACCATCAGGGAGGGCAGGCGCCAGGGAGCAAGGAGCACCGGGAGGTGTTAAGCAGATTAAGGGGCGGGGGCGGGGGCGGGAGAGCATGAGAAAAATAAAGGAAGGAGAAAAAGCAAAACGGGGCGGCAGAGAAGGTAATCAAGCACAAAGAGGCCCAGATGAGGCGGAGGCAGGGGCCCCGCATTCCTCCCGGCGCCTCTATTGTGTTCCCCCGCGGCCTAATCAGGAGCTAATACAATCCGGCCCCATGTGAAAGGCCGCCAGTCAGGTCTTCCCCAGCCCTCAGCTCGATGCTGCGGAATGGAGAAGCACAATAGCCTCGCGGAAATAAATACTAACACAACACGGGCACCACAGAATTGTAGGCTCCCAGGCGAGAGGTCGAAGCGATGTGCTGGGCTGAGGTGCCCACTGAGGCTGCCGGGGGCCCGGGGGCAGCTGCTCTGGGCTGAGGTGCAGGGAGGGGGTTGCTCTATCAAACCAAACTAAAACAAAACAAAACCAAACCAACATTTGCTGTGCAGTTTTACGTACTTTTGCATATATCAACTCTCAGTGACCCTATTAAGGTATTATTATCCCTGTTTTGTATATGAGGAAACTGAGTCTCAGAAAGGTTAATTAAGGGGTTGATAAGACATGGCTTATGGGCCATATCTGGCCCATTTCCTGTTTGTGTAAATAAAGTTTTATTAGAACACAGACACACATTCATTTGCCTGTTGTCCCTGGCTGCCTTCAAGCTACATGGGCAAGTGGAGTAGCCGGGGCAGAGACTGTGGGGCCCACAAAGGCTAAAATGTTTACTCTCCAGCCCCTTCCCGAAAATGTTGGTGACCCCGAGGTTAAATGGCCTTTTCAAAGTTACAGAACAGGAAAGACAGAGGTGGCATTTCAGTCTAGCTTTGTTCCTGACGTTCTGCAGGAAGGGGTGGGGGTCTTAAAGGCCCCAGATGGGAGTGGGTGGTGTGACATGGGGAGCCAGTGTGGTGGGGGAGGGAGGAAAGTAAAGTCAACCTGTCTGTTCCAGCTTCATGCTGGGTAGTAAAGCGGACAGGGACAGAGGACCCTGACGATTGGGGGTCTTCAGGGAGTTGTGCTTCCTTAAAACCCCTTCAGCAATAACCCTGCCTGCCAGGATCAGCCTTTGTTGGCCTGAGAAAGAGCAATCACCCCTGGAGGCTGGAGTGGGTCCAGCCAGCCATGGGCCTGCCTGGCAAGTGGAGCTGACCCAGGCCTGCAGGTTTCCCTTTGTCCTTGTCTACCCCACTTTGAGACCAGTTGGCATCCTCTGGACTGGAGTTTGCCTGACTTCGTAACTAATGCTCAGCTGAAGCTGGGGGGTGGCTGTGTATGACCAAGGACAGATAGACGAAGGTCCAGCTCCCAGCCTTGGATGACAGGCAAGGCTCTTGGTCTCAGTCACCGCTCCTGCTAATGCTGATCGTGTCACAGGAGCTCGAAACCCAAGAAAGTCAAGGAGTCCATCTGGAAAACCTCTGGGTGAGACACCCCGCAGGTGGAGAATGCCAGCCCTCCTAAAAACATTCAGTCTGCCTGAAGGGACAGGGATATGGGTGATGAGCCCAGAAAACATCTCCAATGTGTTGGGATAGCCTGCTTGGTCCGTTCTACACACGACTGCTAATGACAATGGGGTATAGTACGAATAATTGTAAACTATACAGCTAGACACCATGTCCCTCATTCAGGAAGCACTGATTGAGCACCTGCCATATGTCAGACCCTGTTCTAGGCTCATAGGAATGAGTGGTGAGCAAACAAGTCCTCTTGATGTTGGACACAGAGGCAGAAGAATAATTATTAAATTTCCTTACCTACTGACGAGCCCTTGAAACAGGCAGAGTGACCTCCACCTTAAGCCTTTGCTAAGGGCAAGGGACAATCCTAGCCTGACCAAACCCCTACCCCCAACCAGGATCCCGTTAGTCTACTTTAACAATTCCTTTAGGAAACTTTATCTCTAAACCTCCAAGATAGTGTCGACAATCACTCCCAAGCATATGGCCCACTGATAGACATCTAAAGGGTCTCACAAGAAGTTTTTATTACTGGTAATGAATAACCTTTTCCCCAGACAATAGCTAGCCCTTCAATGTCCTAGAAACCTTGCTTCCAAAATTCCCTAGAGACTTACATCATCCCTAACCCCCTCCCAACTTACAAGTATATAATAGACCACTCCTCACATCTCCGGAGCAGCAGCTCTTCCTGCCCAAGGGTCCTGTCCCCATGCTTTAATAAACTACCATTTTGCACCAAAGACGTCTCAAGAATTCCTTCTTGGTCATCGGCTCCAGACTTCACCCCACCGAACCTCACCTATGTTCTAGAACTTCATCACTCTGAAACTTATCTTTCAGAGAAGGAGACCAAAAATCCTCGTCAGTTCTATTAATTAATGCATGATGTAATTTCAAGATGCAGAAATATTATGAAGAACCAGGCAGCGAAGGGGCTTAGAGCTGAGACCCGAGTGAGGCAAGGCCGTGAGCATGCAGAAACATAGGGAAAAGTGTCCCAGGCAAAGGGGATAGTCACTGTGAAGGCCTGAGGTAGAGAAGAGCCTGGTGTTGACTGGGGAGGTCAGTATGCTGGGAACAGTGGGGCACAGATCCAGAGGTCTGCAGGGCACAGGGCACAGGGCACAGGGGCACAGAGGCTGTGGGGGAGGACTTTGGCTGTCATTAAGTAGGGAGAGAGCCCTGGAGGAGGAGGGAAACGGGAGCAACAGACAGGAGGCTGGTCTGGAGGAGTTTTTCTCCAAGAAGGAACAGAGAGATATGGTACTAGCCAAAGTGAGCAGAGGCCTGGGAATGCTTTTCTTTTTAGAAATGGAGCTTCCAGTGTGTGTGTGTGTGTGCGCGTGTGTGCTGGTGGACATAACCCAGGAGAGAAGATGATGGTCGTTGGGGTCTTAGAATATAAGTGAGGTTCAGTGGGTTGGAGTCTGGAGCTGAACACCGAGAAAGAATTCTTGAGACGTCTTTGGTGCAAAATGATGGTTTATGAAAGTAGGGGGACAGGACCAGGGGGCAGAAAGAGCTGCTGAGTTCTTCTGGTTGGGAGGGGTGGCTGATCATATACTAGGGGCCTGGGGGAGGTAAAGAAAAGGGAGGTTTCAAAAGGATTTTCATATGTAAAAGAAGACTCACAGGATACTGAGGGACTTGCCATTGTCAATGTTAAGGTTGTTTTTCCTTCTAGCAAGGCATTCACATGAATATAGTTGGGAGCTTCTTCTCTTCAGTTGTATCTACATTTCCTTCTGGAAGCTAGGCCGTTGATAGAAATGCTTTGTTCTTGTAAACTGCTAAGACATTTGTAAACCCAGGGAGACTCCAGTCTTGCAGGATTGTCATCTCTATAAGTTAACTCTTTGTTTTTCCTTTCCTTAGCTTTAGGGCAGCCAGGAGTGCATGAGGAATGTCCCATACATCCCATGGGAGTAAGGTGTTGTGGGGTGTCAGCTTCTGCTTTGTCCTCAGCATGCCTTCTGTCCCCTCATCAATAGTGATGTAGGATGGGGGGGGTGGTTAGGCCAGCAGTCCTGCCCGGCAAGAAGAGCAGGGGACACAAGGGGTGGGGGGCAGAGCGCATGCTCCTACAGCTCGTCCACATTTCCTGTCTGCATCCCCACTGGGAAGGAGACCACACGCGGGGTTTCCTCGGAATGATTCTTACTTAAGACCATTTCCTAGTATAATTAAAAAGACTCTCCTAACTGTCCCAGTTTGAACAATCACTTAAGTGGCTATTCTACCTATGAAGGAGGTACTATCTGTATCCCCATTTTACAGATGAAGACACTGAGGCAGAGGGAGGCGAAGTTCAGCCAAAGGCTGAACTGCCAGTGCATAAAACAAGAACTGTGACTCCAAGCCCTTGAGCCCTGAACCCCTGCCGGCAAATGTTTGGTCCTGAGCACAAGAGCTGCTACAGGTTTGGAGCTCTTCTAGGGCTGCTGAGTTTCCAGCTTGAACCTGCTTGTCTGATGACTCCAGCTAGTTCATCTTACATTACTGTGACCATGAGGTTTGACCATGTTTCAAAATCGAGTGTGAACCAGGAGCAGTTCAAGGTTATAAACCTGTCAGTGCTGCTATGATCCTCCTCCTGCACCTGGAGGAGACGTAACTCGTGTATCATGGCCTTCTTCACAGCTTCGTCGGGGATGTGCTTCAGAACCCTTCTTAACACAGAGCTCCAGTCACTCCTCCTTTATCAGTCAAATTTGATCTCCAAAAGAAACCTGTTGGCCATATCTTAGGCAAAGTTCTCCTTCTAGGTAGAGGTGGAGTAAATGATCTCTACAGATGCAGTCCTTAGGAATTTTTTTGTGCTTATCCACATGCATTCATGCCTTCCATTCTGGAGCTGGGGGGCCCCAGTGCTCTGCAGGGAAAGCAGGGAAAAAGGCAGAGTGAACAAGGCTCCGGTTAAACAGGTTTTTCTCTCCCCTTAGGAAGATGTGTATTTGCTGTGAGCACCAGCTGTCATGGCAACTTTCGTTTTGACTCCAGACCAGCCACTTTCTTCTTCCTGAACTGCTCTAAGTAGACTCCTACCTCTTTTCTCTCTCCCCTCCACTCTCTATTTCTAGAAGGATAGACCACAGATCAACAAAGCAGATGGCTTCCAGCAAACAGGTGATGGAACTTCTGTGATGATACCAACAGATGACCTCAGTTATTTTTACTTGTAAAAATCCGTGGAAACGGGGAAAGAAATAATACAGTTAATTCTTTTTCACTGGATATTTTAATAGTTGTGGGTGCTATTTATTGACCACCTAATTAATGTCAGGTACGTGGTCTTCAACATCTGCAACTCTTATTCCTTGGCCCCTACTGCAGGTCCTGGAGGCGAGGTCATCAGCTCTCCTGGACTGAAGCATTGCCTTCATCCTCACTCTTGAGATATGTCTAGGTACCAGCATCTCTCTGCATCTGTGCCTTCTCACAGTCTTCACCAGATTTCTTACCAAGCAGGAGTGGTCATCTTCATTGTACAGATAAATTGTGTCCCAAGTCCCACATCTAGGAGGTGAGGATTATGTTCCAATTCTCTCTTCTCTCTCCCCAACTCTCTGGAACTTCCTGAGCTATAAGGGAGTCCTGCAGACCCCAGGAGGTAGGGATCAGCACTTAGCTGACCAGCCGTGGATGGTCATGGATGGGGATGGGGGATGGGGAGTGGGGATGAAGGCAATGCTTCAGTCCAGGAATGCTGAAGACCTCGCCTCTGGGAGCACCCGGAGTAGGGGCCAAGGAATAAAAGTTGCAGATGTTAAAGACCACGAAATGTCAGGGCTGTGGAGCAAAGGGTGGTCTGGGCCATTCTGAGATGGTGGTGGTCTCAACAGTGCAAGTGAATTAGGAACCCAGACTCAGTCTAGAGTAGTAACCTGGAAGCTAACCCACAAGCCCTGGATGATGGGTCACATTATCTCGAGGACTGGCACTTTCATTGACTGTTTCTATGTCCTTGCCCAAACTCTGATTAGTCTGAGGGCAAAGCCTCTGTATTCGCATTTTACTGAGGATGACACTGAAGCCCGGAGAGGGGACTTGGTCAAGGTCATATGGCTGGTAAGTGACAGAATTGGACCCAGGTGAGGGTTACTATCTGTGCTGGGGGAGGGGAGGGTCATGTCTGTGGACCATCCATGGAAGGCTTTATCCTTTCATCCCCAACCACCTTCCAGCTTGGTTCTAATTCCTCATCACTCCCCTGGCCTCTGAACACCGATGGCAGAGTGACCTGGTGGGCTATGATTTTTATTACGAGATGATTCATATATGCCAAAAGAATGGGCAATGTGTACATAACTTATAAAAATAAAATGAGGGGTGTCTGGGTGACTCAGTTGATTAAGAGTCTGCCTTTGGCTCGGGTCATGATCCTGGGGACCTGGGATCAAGCCCCATGTCAGGCTCCGTGCTCAGCAGAGTCTGCTTCTTCCTCTCCCTTTGCCCCTACCCTGCTCACACTCTCTCTCTCTCACACACACACAAACAAATAAATAAAATCTTTTTTAAAATTAATAAAATGTTGGGCTGCCAGGGTGGCTCAGTTGGTTAAGTGACTGATTTCTGCTCAGGTCATGATCCTGGAGTCCCGGGTTCAAGTCCCTCATTGGGCTCCCTGCTCAGCAGGGAGTCTTCTCCCTCTGACCTTTCCCCTTTCATGCTCTCTTTCTCTCTCAAATAAATAAATACATAAAATATTTTTTAAAAAATAAAAAATGATTAAAAATAGAATTATTAAAATGTATTCCCATGAAACCAGCTTTCGAGACAGAATGACAATAGCTTGGAGGTCTCTGGTATCTGTCCTCTTTGGGGTTTCCCCCCAGGGGACAAGCCCCATGCTGAATTCTGAGTACCCCATATATCTCTTACCTCTTCAAAGTTCTACCACACACATTTGCATTCCTTATAATGCATTGTTTCATTTCCATATTTCTGAACTTAACATAAATACCATCATAGATAACCTTATGCAGGCTTACTATGTGTTCGTTTAAGCCACCCATGTCCCTTATGAGGTGAGCATTCTAATTATGCCCATTTTTCAGATGAAGGCATTGAGACACAGGAAATATAATGAAGATGACCAAGGTTCCAGAGAGAGCACGTGGCAGATCCAGGATTTGAATTTGCACCCAGGCTCCACATGTGCCCTTGTTACTATGATAAGGTGTGATATCACGCTGGAGATGGTGCTATTTCTGTCCGTGCCTGTGGCTGCCCTCCATTCACCTCTGTACTATACAGCACAAGACTGGGGGTTGGGAAATGGGGTGAAGTGCACGCCGATGGCTTTCTGAGGTAGGCGATGTTGGATGCTGGTCTGGCGACTGTTGACTCCCTCTCCCCACACCTCCTGGTCACCCCATTCTTACTAGCACAGATTTCTTTTGTACAAGTGGGTCAGGGACAGTGACCCCCTGCCCATTTGCCCAAAGCCCTACCCTCCCCAACCCTGAGTATGAATTGCGGCGGATTAAGGCCTATTTGATTCTCTTTGCTAGTGCATAGTTAGGGTGTGCACAGGGGGCCAGGGGGAAACTGGGCTAGGAGGCTCTGGGGAAGGCTTTCCTCAATAGGGTTTCCACAGAGAAATCTGGCAAACTCCACCTTGTCCAGTGATCCCGGTTTACATAAGTTATGAGAAATAGGGTGCCCCTGATATGATATGATAAGAAGCCTGCTTCACCTCTGTGGTCTTTCCCCCACCGAAACCCATAACTCTAGTCAAACCAGGAGAAAAACACCAGATGTGAAACTGTGGTTCATTCCTCAAAATAACTGACCAGCATTTCTCACAACCATCGAGGTGTCAAAATCAAGGAGACACGGGGAAGCTGTCACACTCTGAGAAGACTGAGGACACTTGATGACTGGTGACAGTACAGTCTCCCACCCAGGACCCCCATCAGAAAAATTGGGGAGACCTGGATAAAATCCACAGTTTGCTTAAAACAGGTGAAACTGAGTGGGGATTATAGGAACACTATGTGCTATCTTGCCACTTTTTAGCAAATCTAAGTTTATGCTAAACTGAAAATTTTATTTAAAAAAAGATAATGGGGCACCTGGGTGGCTCAATGGGTTAAGCCTCTGCCTTCGGCTCAGGGCATGATCTCAGGGTCCTGGGATCGAGCCCCACATCGGGCTCTCCGCTCAGCAGGGAGCCTGCTCCCCACCCCCATCTCTGCCTGCCTCTCTGCTTACTGGTGATCTGTCTGTCAAAAAAATAAATAAAATCTTTGAAAATAAATAAATAAAAAGATAATGGCAAAAAAAGAAATCACGTCCAGAAGGAAGGCTCCTCCTCTTTGCAAGACCCTATCTTGTGTGATACGACCACAGGCCACCTTGACATCATGAAGTATGACATCAGTCACCTGCTAATGGCAGTGTGGCTAGGAGAGATGAGATAGTCCGAGTGTCTGACAGTGTCATCAAGTCTCTGAATGATCCAGTTTTGCAACCGCACCTCCCCCCTCCCCATCTTTTCTTTCTATGCAGTAATAAACTCTTGCTATTAAAGCACTTCAAAGGTAGAGTTGTTGGTTTTTGTTTTTTTTCCTGTTACTTGCAGCTGAAAGCATCCTACCTGGTCCATTTCAAAGCCCAGACTTCTCCCCCTGGACCAACCTGTTACCTGTCACCTGCCTATGCTGCCCTTCCTTGGTCATAGGCACCTTTGTGCCCATCAGTCCTGTGTGGGGCTCCAGCTTAATTAATCTTGTGTCAAGCACGGGTGCCTGTGGGATCCCGGCGGGGCCTAGGAAATGATTGTGTTGGAGGGAAACAAAAGGGAGCCACTCGCCTGTGACAGCTGATATTAAAATGACGACAGCTCACATCATATCCAGAGTCAGTGCATTATATTCCTAATAAATAATGGGTTACTGCAGGTTAAGTGTCTGTTGCCGCATTCCAATTGTTGATATTTAATTAGCTCTAAAATTAAAGTGTTCTTTTATTGCCATACTGCTAGGACTACTTTATCCCTAATTGATTGAGATTAAAGTGTCTCCCAAAGATCCCGCGTCCCTTTGTCAGCCCAAGTGTGAGAGGATTTTAATGAAAACGTTTGACATTTCAAAGTGTGACATAAATATCTTTAAATTAAGCAAAACGTGGTGGTGTTGTTATATTTTGCCATCAGGGTGCTGATGGTCGAGGAAACATTTAACAAGGATGGAGTTTCAGGACTGGGATGATAATTAAGGGTGATTAAGGTTAGCTGTGACAAAGTGCTGGAAGGGGTCAGCCTTCTTTTATTGGGGACACATTGCCTTGGGATTATTTTCCAGGTTTGGGACCTACAGAAGGGAATCAGCAGGAGTAGAGCTTCCTCAAGGCCCTGCTGTCTGCCTGGAGGGTGGGGTTGAGGAAGTATGTTGTAGAAAGAGCACCAGCTTCGGGGTCCAATGTGGGCTCAAACCCAGCCTGACATTTACAAGTTGAATGACCTCAATGAGTTATTTGGCCCTCTGGATGTCAATTTCCTAATGCTCAAATAAGGATAATGGCAGCTACATCTCAGTGCCATCACAAGAATATGTTGATATCATGTTGCCAAGCCCAGGCTATAGCAGCAGCATCCCCAAATGGAAGCTATTATCAGACCCTTACATAAATTTCACATTTGAAGATGACTTAACTGACCATTTATGAGAACTGCAGAGTGAGGCTCTCACTAGTTCAGCTTACTACTCACCCAACTCCAGACCTCTCCATCTTGGTGACATCTTGGGAAGGCATAAGGGACTTTCAGCCTGGCTCAGCAGATGGCCTAAGCCACCTCTTTGCTTGTTTCTGTGTAAGCATCTTTTTTTTTTTTTTTAATGAACTTTTTTTTTTTTTTAAGATTTTATTTACTCATTAGTTAGAGAGAGAGCGAGCACAGGTAGACAGAGAGGCAGGCAGAGGCAGAGGGAGAAGCAGGCTCCCTGCCAAGCAAGGAGCCCGATGTGGGACTCGATCCTGGGACGCTGGGATCATGACCTGAGCCGAAGGCAGCCGCTCAACCAACTGAGCCACCCAGGCGTCCCTGTGTAAGCATCTTTGAGCCAGGTATTCTCAGCTCTCCTCTCTGACTTCAATCCAGCCCAAGTTTCAAACATGAGTGTATGTGCGACCTCTCCTCCAGTTGATTGCCTTGGATTAATTACCTGTTGCTGGGTAACAAATTACCACAAAAATCAGTGGTCTAAACAACATACACTGATTAGCTTTCAGTCTCTATTTGTCAGGAATCTGGGCTGGCTTAGCTGTGCCCTCCTTTTCAAGGTCTCTGAAAACAGAAATTAAGGTGTTGGCCAGGGCTGGGGTCTCATCTGAAGGCTTGACTGGGGAAAGATCTACATCCAAGCTTGTGCAACTACAAACTGGGAACACAAACTTAACATCAAACTCAGTAGCACCATGGTATAAACAAGAGCTAACTAAGGGACAGCTAAGTCCATAACATATTACACTCTGCCTACCTTCAGCCTCTGACCTCAACCCTGTCTCCTGATTTCAGCTCTTCCTTCAGACTATCTAGTCCTGCAAGAATCAGAATGACCATCCATCTGATGAACATTATTTAAAACCAGGTGAGTGGTGAAGGCTGATCTCATTCATTGGGAAGGGCTCTTAAAGACTGAATTCCACTCCCAACTATGGCTAGAGTCACTTCTACAAGAGGTGTCATCTCCCCTGGTAGTCCATTCCTCCAAAAGAAGTATCTGGAAAAAGTTTCTTCCTTAGTTGAGCAAAACTGTCTCCTTGTTCTACTCGCCCACTGAGTCTCTTCAGGCCACTTTAACTACCCTTGTGATAGGCTAAGTG